>PVJH01012228.1:0-65297 GCA_004026705.1 Nesogale talazaci
ACACCCACTACCCACTGAGTCCATCCCAGCTCCTAGCAGCTCAGGACTGACCCCGTAACAGGAAAGACCACCCCATCATTCTCCCACAGAGCAGCTGGTGGGTTTGATGGGGGAACTTATGCTTTGCAGTCTAACACTTGTCCCATGGTGATACCAAGACTCCTTATGAATGGGCATAATACTGAAAACATTCCTTTGTAACACTGACCATGTACAAACACTAGGAACCAACACTTCGAGCTTTGGAAGGAGCAGAATTTGCAGAGTCCACATATGGATTATACCTCCAGTTCAGTGTTTCTCAACATTGAGGTGACAACCCCTTTGGGGGTCGAATGACCCCTTCACGGGGGTCACCCACTTCATAACAGTAGTGAAATTACAGTTATGAAGTAGCAACACAAATGATTTTATGGTTGGGGGAGCGAATCACCACTACATGAGCAAAGGTTGAGAGCTATTGCCGCAGTAAGTCCCCGCTGATACTAGCTGAAAGGTGTGAATAGTCTTGTTACCAGACAGAGAGCATCGCAAATCTTCTGGAAGATATAGTTAGGTTAAAATGTAGCGTCTTATCATTTGCTCTCCCTTTTGACCCACTTGAAAGTTGTTTCAGTTTTTAAAAATGGGGCTAGGGTAGGGAATAGATGTGGGTGACGCCTCAGGTGGGTCCCCGGCTCTGACCTGACTGCACTCCAGGGAGGGGAACCGTCTTGCTCCCATGCAGAGTGCATCAGAAAGTAGAGTACTACAGATGCAGTTAGGTTAAAATATAGCACCTTCTCATTTGATTTGACCTATTTTTAATTTGTTCTGTTTTTAATATGTTCTGCTTTCTTTCCTATGGAGGATCTTAATCTGTTTTACAATTTGTTAAATTTTTTGTTGCTTCTTTTTAAAATGCTTTTCTGTATATGAAATCCTAGAGAGGTAAATCTATAGGTTATACTAGGATAAAAATAAATGAGTCAAAAGAGGTATGCCATGGATACCCTTGGACAAAAAGATATATTATAAACAGTAGCTTTCTTTAGAACTAGTCTATAAAATAAATACCATATCATTATTTGAAATGAATAGCCAGTAACTATTACAAAGAAAATACAATAGCACGAAGAGTAAAGTTATTGGAGGGATTTATCAAACCTCATAAAAGTACTGTACATCATAAGACTTTTGTAATAACACAAAGTACTTTTCATATAAGAATAAAAGCAATCTAAATGCTTATTTACATAAGCCTAACTAGTGAGTTATTGTATGGTAGCACAGTGAAATATTATACAAACATTAAAAAACTTAAAGAAAAATTAATCCACATCTAGACACATCACATTAAAACTGTAGGGCACCAAGATAGTAAGAAAATCTTAGCAAGAAGGCACAAGACCCTATTACCAACCAAAATATGACATTTTAACTGGCAACAAACATTTCAAAACAACAGAGTGGGCAGGAAGAAAGTTAAATAATACACTAAAAATAGTGAGTAAAAATAAATAGTGACCCTAGAATTTTCGCCTCAGCTAAATTACCATTCAAGAGTGAGACCAAAGGATAAAATAAATACATTTTTACACAACGTCTGCAAGAATTTTCTTTTACAGACCTTTCCTCAAAGAAATAATAAAGAATAGATCACAGAGAAGGAATCTCAACCTCACAAGAGAAATTGGGATTAGAGAAGCAGTGGTAAATTAATACAGAAAATCTAAAGCAAGAACTGAATGTATACATAATACTCATCATTCTAATTTCAAATATTGTGATTGTTAACACTGTAGCATAGAACAGTATAAAAAATTAATAAATAGGGGTATGATGAGGTTAAAACATCACATACTTTTTAAGTAATCATTTAAAAATATAGCAAAAATATTACATGAATATATTACACATATATATAGTTTGCAAATCAGTGCAAGCAAAAAAAAACTATCAAGAAAAATTGAAGAACTAAATAGAAAGAAGGATGGGGTCAAGAGAAAATCACAAGAATAAAAAAGCTCAGATAAATTTGTGATTGTGGCCAGGGCATAGAAGGATACAGCATGGAGCAGTGGTGGTCTTGAATACTTGAGGGAAAGATAGAAGAGACCTTTGTAGGTAAATAGAATATCTCAGCTTTGACACTGGCTTGGTAGATGGACAGAGAAATGGCCATCTGCTATAGAAGAAATCAACCAACCTTTAGATGAAATTGTATACTGAGTCCTAAAAGCAAAAATAATAAACCATTCACCTGATAATTTTTATCCTTCATCCACATGCAAAATTTTGCTAAAAGAGCATGAATAAAGAAGGGACAGAAAAACAGCTTCAAGGGTCATGCAGGCATTGAGTTGAAAGATGAAAATGAAAATATTTGAAACTGCAAACACCACCACCAACTCCTACCTTAAAATTTGACAAAATCAAAAATAGAGTGATTTATTTAAAGAGAATGACATTTCAATTCTGTGTTTTTTCTCCTCAAAACCCATAACCAGTCTAATCATAAGTGAAAACAGCAGTCCAACTCCAACTGAGAGAGAGGCCACAAAGTCCCTGAACAGGAGCCCTGAAAGCTCGCAGGGCCATAAAAGCAAGGACTCATCCAATGACATGGTTAGTAGATACAATGTATTTTTGTTGGGATTCTGAAATGGGAAAGGACAATAGTAGAAAACTGGTGAAATTTGAATAAAGTCTAGAATTTGGTGAATAGTCATCTTTTGCTATGGGTTTCTTAGTTGTGGCAAACGTGCCAAGACATTTTAGGATGATAATAAAATGCAGATGAGAATAGTGGGTAAGGGGTATATTAAAAATCTCTGTATTCTTCTTTCAACATTTCTGTAAATTTAAGCTGGTGTAAAATAAAAAAGATTATTTTTTAAGAAAAAATGACCATCTGTTCACAAAATGCAAAACATCTGGGGGTAAATTTAACAACGGGCAACAAACTGATACATTCAAAACTTAAAAATGTCACTCACAGATTTTATTAAAGACCTAACTAAAATGGACAGACATACCACGTGCGTGGATTGGAAGTCTCAGTGTCATTAAGATAGTAAGCTTCCCAAATCGATCAGTTAATTCAATGAAATCTCAATCTAACTTAGCAGGTTTTCACCCCAAAAAAACCCCAACAACTTAGAAAATGAAACAAACTTGAAAGACCGATGTTATTCAACTTGAAGATTACTGCTAAGCCAGACTAATCAAGATAGTGCGACAGTAACGTAACCTTATTCTTAGATGACTAGAACAAAATAATATGCATGGGCATTTTATTTATAACAAAGGAGGCATAATATTCAAATGAGTAAAGGATGGTCCTTGGTGCTAGAATAACTAGGTAGCTTTATTTTAACAAATCAGCATCACTGTCTCCATTATAATATAGCAAGCAATAAACACAGAGTCATTTATATTCCACACTAAAAGTGCTAGAACACTAAAATTTCTAGAAAACCATCCTTGCAAATTTGAGTTGGCAAATATTCCTTCATAAAATAAAAGATGCATAAATCACAGAAAAAAATCTGGTTTAAAAAATCAGTTTTTTAAAAAAAACTTACTCTTTAAAAGTCACCAATAAAGAAATTTAAAAGTAAATATTTGGGGATAAATATTCAAAATATATGTATTTATCAAACTATTATATTCAGAAATATAAAGAACACATATAATTCCATAATAAGGAAAAGCATAAAAGAGGTTTCTAACACCCCACATATAATTCACAAGAGTAGATACAAAAATGGCCAATAAGCACATAGAAATTAACAATATTCTTAGTCATTGAAGAAATTCAAAGTATAACAACCTCTAAGTACTTCAGAAGAGCTTTTAAACTTTAAAAAAGAAGCTAGATTCTATGAATAAGAATGCAGCATCAGCATTGAAGGAAGATTTGTCAACAACCTGAGTCATGCAGGTGACACAACCTTGCTTGCTGAGAGTAAGGGAGATTTAAAGCATTCCTATGAAGATGAAGGATTGTAGCCTTCGGTCTGGATTACAACTCAATGTGAAGAAAACAAACATTTTTGCAACTGGACCAAATAGAACATCATAAGTGGAGAAAAGATCAAGATTGTTATATCCACAACCAACGCTCAAGGAAACAACAGAAAAGAGATAAGAGGACTCATTGTGTTGGGTAAATCTGCTGTACAAGACCTCCTTAAAAGTGTTGAGAAGCAAGGGTGCTACTTTGAGGACTGAGATGTCCTTCACACCAGACATGGTACTTTCAATCACCTCTAAAGACTGTAAAAGTTGGACATGGAATAAGGAAGACCAAAGAAGATACCATTTAGTTCCACTGTACTGAGAATACTGAGAATTTCTTGCCCCAACTGCTTAAAGAGCAAACAGGCCAGTCTTGGAAGACCATAGCCAGAAGGCTCCTTAAAAGTAAAGATGGCAAGGCTTTGTTTTGCGTAATTTGGTTATCAACAGAGACTAGTCACAAGAAAAGAATAGTATGCTTGGTAACATGGAGGGGCAGGAGAAAGAGAAAGACCCTCAGCAAGGTGGACTGGCACAATAGCTGCAGCATGAACTCTAACAGGGCACCAAGGGGAAGTCTGGTAAAGGACCCGGTGGTGTCTTGTGCAAGGCAGGGAAGAGTTAGAACCGACAACAGCACAACATCCAACAGCAAATATTGTGTTGAGAAACTGGGACTGCTGATGGCAACGTAAAATAATGTAGCAACACATTTGGTAGTTGCTTAAAAAGGTAACAACGTTCACATGTCATATGACCCCCAAATTTCACTCCCTGCTATTTACCTGAAATGAAAACACAATTCCCTTAAAGACCCATGTAAAACATAAATCTCATGGAAGTTGTACTCACCTAAAGAAACCAGTAGACACAGTGTGGCTATGATCAGACTTACAGGGACCACTCGTAGGGACCCTGGTGGCAGTGTGGCTTAGTTCCTCCTTGGCTATATTTCAAAAATCGCTAGCAACTCCTTGGAAGAAAGACAAGGTTTTCCATTCCTGTAAATATTTATAGTCTCAGAAAACTACAGGGGCAGTTCTAGTGTGTCCTAACAGGTTACTATGAGCGCTATGAAATTGGAATAAAAAGTTTTATTAAAATGTAATGGTTCATCATTTGATCTCTTTTGATCCATTTAAAATCTGTTCAGCTTTCTTTCCTAGTGAGGTTTTACTCTCTTTTACTTTATGATTGTTGGGTTTTCTTTTCTCTTTTTGTATATTTTCTATCTATAAATCCTGTATAGGTAAGTGTATAGAGACAGTAACTGGATTAATAGGCTTGGGAGCATTCCAGAGGACATAAGGGGAAAATTGGGAGTTAATTACAATGAGGATGAGAAAGAAGAAAATGATCTATAATTGGTTGTGGTGGTGATTGTACAACTCTTTTTAATATGATTGAACTACTGAATTATATGATATGCTAATTATATGCCAATAAAACTGGTCAGGCTATTTTAAAAACTGTTTTCGGCAAAAGAAGTAGACACAAAAGTCCATCCAGTGGATTCCATGTGTATGAAGCTGAAGAAGAGGGAAAACAGAGCCTTGTGATAGAAATCAGAACATCAGAAAAAGGATTAGACTAGATAACAGTACGAGGAAACATCTTTGGTTTATTGAAATACAGTAATCTATGTCTTGAATGAATCACAGATTACAAGGGTGTGTACATTAAACTCACCAAAGTGTACACTGAAGCTTTATCCATTTTACTCTAATGCAAACTAGATGCCAATAATATAAATGAATGGAAGAGTAAATAAATAAATAGCATATTAACTACAACCGTGCAAGATGCAAGCACAAATTAAATAAGTTGGCCCAGTACAGACATTCCAACAACACACATTTTAGCAATATGCTACTTATAAAGCCAAGCAAGTAAAATCTATGGGCAAGTGGAATATGAAAATATAAGTATGTCAAGTGAAATGCCAAGCAAAGATTAGCCAAATAAAAGTTGGTACAATTCTATTAATGCCATTCAAAACTGCCTGTCCAGAGCAAAGCAAAACAAAACTCATTGCCCTCACGTCACTGCTGCCTCAGAGTCGCCCTATGCCGCGTACAGGACTAAGCCCGCGAGCAGCAGAGGCTGTAGAAGGCCCGACTCTCTCTGGCGCAGCAGGTGGTGGCTAGAACTGCTACCCTGGGGGATCACAGCCCAGCTCTTACTCACTACACTGCCAGGGCTCCTAAAATTGTGCATTCAAAGAAGAAATGACTGGCAAGCTGTAATACAATCTGCACACACCTGTGAGCAATAAAAGCTTCAAATACAAGCTAACGCAAAAATCAGGAACTACAATTAAAATACCAAACTCATAATCATTTTGTGAATTTTAGTACATCTCTCCCAATTAATTTAAGCTTTAGATATTTTTCAATTATTTTTTATTTTCCTATAAGAAGACAAGGAAAAATAGTACACAATGGAAATTGTTTAAAAATGTACTGTTCTACATATGTGTGAATGTATATGTGAGAAGGCGTGTGAATATATGTGAGTATATGTACATATGAGTAGTGAAACAAAGCATTGATAATAGAAAAAATGAAAAAAAACTGTTTGCCAAACCAGAAGCTAATGAAAAGATTCAATTCTGAGAATAGCAAAAAATAAGATGTGAAATTCATAATAAAGACATAGTTACAGATACAGAAGTTTTAATAACCTATGTATGATTTTATGTTTATTTGAAAATCTTGATTAAACGGTTCAAGAAAAATATATCTAAAAAATGGATTCTACCAGAAATTAAAAAACTTAAACAGAATTAAACATATTCAGCCAATAGAATCACTAGTTAAAAATTTACAAGTAAACCAACAACAACAAACATGACCTCAAGAGTCATATTAAGAAACACATCTCTCTACCTTCTATGAACTTCCCAAAATACATGAAAAGATTACGATATAGTGCTCTTCTAAATTTTTGACACTAATAATTTGACCCAAACAAGGCACATATTTTAAAAATAAAACTGCAGACCATCCTAATTTATAAATATAAATGCCACGAAAAAGTAAAATTTCAGAAAAATTATGGAGAATCTAGCCTCACATAATTATACTGCACAATATTTCATTTGTACTAAGAATGTAAGATATGTATAACATTGGTAAATTTACTAAAAATATCTTCATTTTCAAAACAAACAGGAGAGAAATTATATAATATTTCAATAATGGTATAAAAAGTAAAATTCAATATACATATAGGATAAAATGTAATAGTTTAAAAAGAGAAAAGGGTCATATTATGTGAAAAGGGCAATTATGAAATTATGATCATATAATACTTTCTAAACAATTAACAAAGATAATCCTTTTAAATTAAGAGTGATATAAGTATTTCTTCTAATATTTCTACATAGCATAATGCATAATACAATTCTTTTTCTATATAAGACAAGAAAAATTAAAATACAATGTTTATAAGCTGGCTCACTTATTTTTTTATGTATGGATCATCCAGAAAATTTACAGACAAACCATTAACATGAGTAAGAGAACCCAACAAATTTGTCAAATACAATAAAAATATGCAATGTTCAATCATGTTTACACATCTCAGCAAGCAATTATAAAATGTTGTGTCTTTAAAGACAAGCTTGCTTTGCAATGGCAAAGTAAGACATAAACTTCACAAAATGTCTGTAAGACTTTTAAGTAAAAAATTATGAAAATGTATTGAAAAATCAAAATATCTAAAATGGAGAGTACTATCATATTTATAGGAAGAAATACTTAATGTCACCAATGAATATTTCAGAAGCCTAATCAAACTTCCAGCAGTTTTTATCTGGAGCTTGGCAAATTTATTCTAATTTTGTAAGGCATAATAAAGTCAAGACAATTTTTAAGACCAATATAAAGAGTTCTCAAGTTCTTAAGACATGAAGGTTTACTACAAAGCAAAAACTAGTAAAGCAATCATCCAAGGCAGAAACTACTAACAGAAACATTATCTCCCAAGTGAAGTTTTAAATATGGTGGAGAGAAATGAATACTCCATTAGTTTGTGTTGAAATGATTAGCCATACAGGAAAAGGTAAAAGTAGAAATTCATTTTTTTAGAATATAGAGGTATTTTCAAAAATATGAAAACTGTAATAGAAAGATATGATACAGACGTACATTGCAATGTGAACATATAACTTCAGGATTAATCATCTAAACAAAGTGAAATGAAAAGCCAGTCTACATACTGGAAGATATGTGCTGCCTTAACACCAAAAATGAAGTTTCTACTAGCCATATACATACATACACACACTATGCACCATTTAGCCAATATAATGAACCTTCAAGACCACCAGTCATCTGGCACCCTGTCATATTCTGTGGCCTTGCTCCTGTGCTGCTGTGATGCTGGAAGCTATGTCACTGGTATTTCTAATACCAAGAGGGTCTAACACCAACCTGGTGGACTGGTTTCAGTGGAGCTTCCAGAATAAGGCAGACTAGCAAGGAGGACCTCTTGACATGCATGTAAAAAGAAAAAAAATGGCCAGTGTAAACTTTAGAATAGCTGCAGAATGGTGTCTGATACCATGCCGGAAGCTGAGCCCATCAGCTTGGAAATCACTCAAAAGGAGGCACAGCTGCCTCCTCCCAGTCAAGTCAACTCCCAAGACACATAACTTCATGTGTTGACATGGCATGAGTTAAAATGGGAAGAAACAGCTGCAAACATCCACTAAGAGTTAGAACGTAGTATGTATGACGGATGGATCTAGGAAAATTGGTAGTCATCAAAAATGAAATGGAATACATGAAGAGCAATACCCTAGGCATGCGTGAGCAGAGATGGACTGATGTTGGCCGTTTTCAATCAGATAATTGTATGCTCTACTGTGTCAGAAATGACAAATGGAAGGTGAACTGCATTACATTGATTGTCAAAGAGAACATTCCAAGACTTTTCTTGAAGCTCAACACTGTCAGAAGTAGGATTGATGCCACTATTATTCAAATTTATGCCCCAAACATTAATGCCAAAGGGAAAGACATCAGAGATATCACCAGCTTCTGGAATTGATCACACGTGGAATCAAGATATATCGGTAATCAATTTTGATTGGAATGTGGAAGTTGGAAGGAAAGAAGGAAGATACGGCCTCGGTCATGGTGAAGATGACGCAGATCACAAGATAGAACTGTGCAAGGCCAGGGTTTGAATGCACAATGGACCTTCACATCCTCAGAACTTGAACTCAGCAAGTTCAAGTTGCAGTGGAAAGAAAAAATGTTTAAAGTCCATGACATCCAAAGTATGACTTTGAGTGTCCCATATCTGAATTTAGAGACTATCTGGAGAGATGACTGGAGAGTAATGTCACCAAAGACAAGATGAATCATTGATGACTGGCATCGTGGACGTGGAGAAAGGAAAAGGCCATTTGAAAAAGTCCAAAATGGACATCTCAGGAGAGACACTGAAACTTGCACTTTAATGTTGGGTAGCTACATCAAAAAGGAATGGATAGTGAAGTGAAAGAATGGATCAGAAAATTTCAAAGGGTGGCTTGAGAAGACAAAGTAATATATTACAAGGAAATGTGCAAAGACCTGGAGTTAGAAAACCAAAAAGAGAAAAACAGCCTTATTATTTCTCAAGCTGAAAGAGCAGAAGAAAGAAATCAAGCCACAAGTCGCAATGCTGACAGTGGCTACAATGGGCTCAGCTATGGCAACAATGGAGAGATTGGTGCAGGCCTGAGCAATGCTCCGCTCTGTTTTACACTGGGTAGCTGGCTGTGAGTCAGAATAGAGTCAATGCCTAGCAATAAAGGCAGCATGAGATTATTAACACCCCATCATATGCAGATGACACAAGCATGCTTGCTTGAAAAACTTGCTTATGAAAGTCAAAGACTCCAGCTGTCAGTATGAATTGCGACTTAACTTAAAGAAATAAAAATGCTCATGACTGGACCAATAGACAATATTCCTCTAAATAGGTCAAAGATTCACGTGGTTGAGGATTTTAGTTTGCTGGAGTCCATAATAAAACTTAAGGAAGCAGCGGCCAAGAACTAAGCACCGGGTAAATCTGCTATCTAGACTTCCTTAAACGGTTGGAGGAATGAGAATATTACTTTGAGGCCTAAAGTGCACTTGACTCAAGTACTGATATTTCAATCACCACACACAGAAACCAAACTCGCTGCCAACTCATAGGGTAGAACTGCCTGGGTGCATTTCTGAGACTAACTTCACGGGAGTAGAAAGTCTTTCTTTCAAGGAACAGCTGGTGGTTTTGAACTCCTGACCTTGCAGGTCACAACCCACTTCAATACCACTCCTCCATCAGACCTTCCAATTACCTCATATACTTGTGAAATTTGAACAATACATAAGGAAAACTGAAGAATTGATGTAGTTATGGAACTAGTGAAGAATACTCAAAGCAACATGGACAGCCAGAAGAACAAATCGATCTTTCTTGTAACCAGTACAGCCAGACTGCTCTTTAAAAATGAGGATGATATGCACTTTGGATCAATCAGTTTGATGAAAAAGAAGACAGACAATCAAGGAGCTGAATGGACTCATTGACGGCAGCAATGACTCAAACAGAACCATTGGGAGGATGCTGTGGGACTGGGCCACTGTGGGTCAGGACCAACTCAGCGGCATCTAACCACAAAAACAACAACATCAAGTTTAAAGGCGGAGTTATCCCTTGTCCTTGGATTTTGTTCTGGAAGGTGTACATCCGAGAGAAACTCAGGCAGAGAGAGTCCATGCTTTTTCCGTGTCCTCTTCTCTTATTCACAAGGGGAAGGAAGCAAAATAAATCAAGAAAACAATTTAGTTGTCGCCCAGTAGATGATCTGAGTAGTATTACAGTTGACAGACTGAAGCCATGTGCATAAACATGAATATATTGCCAAAGCATAACATAAAGTGACAGGAGAAGAATATAATCTCATACCGTCTGAATAACTGCGTGTGTTCTATGGAATATAGTCTAATATCTGCAAGCTATCTTTCTGTTGCTGAATTGCCATGAAGGTGTTTGCTGTGAGGCGCCACCTAACCATTCTCATGACAGGGACCCTCCCTGTGGTAGAGACCCAGTTCAAGTGTGTTAGTGATTTCTGATAAGTAACAGAGACAAATAATGAGATAAAGGTTACCTGTGAACATGTCAACATCCCGTTGGCTCTTAACATGTGCCATGCCATGTAATAAGATGCCAACAATTATCATGTTTGTTAATATGACCATTTCTCTATTAGTCTTTGCTGTAATTCTTTTTCCATCTAAGTACAATATACACAAGAGACTTGTTACATTGGTCAAATAATGACAATTGCATTCAAAGTGATGGCCAGCTTAGCTGTTCCCTGAAGCATGGCTATCAATGAATCTTTCCAGAAAATTTAATATTGGATCAAAAAAACTGAAGAGTTAATTATATACCACCTTGAATTATTTGGGTATTTTTCCCCCACATTCAATATCTTTTTAATTTGAAGAAATATTTTACATGAGCCAAAAGCTTTAAACAAATTATATGAACTCAAGAAAGTAGAAACATTTTTATAAGAACAAATCTCGTGTATGCATGTGTCTTAATCTTGTTTCTAGGCACTTTGAATTCATATTATCAGGGGCATTTGTTCTTGGTGGGTGCTATCAAGTTGTTTCCAAATGTACAGTTGACTGGATGTGAGGGCGATCTGGCTGCGACATCTGTCACCCCACTGATCGCCAGGGTTGATTCGGCTGATCTGGCTGGCGAGGCGGGTGTCCCCTTCCTCCCTCACCGCTCCATGTGCGTCTCTCCCGAAGCTGCGTGCTTGGTTGAAGAGGTTGACCTTCCCTGATAGAAGGAGGACCGTCCTTCGGTCAAGGGTATACAAGTAGATGTGATCCCCTGCTAGAACCTCCAAACAAGTCTCAAGGTCCAAGTGCACAGTTGACCATATATGACAGGGACAAACTGCCCCGTGGGCTTCTGGAACCAGATCAATTGATGAGACTCTCTTCCTGCGGAGGTACTGGGGAGAGGTGGGGCAGAGAGAGAGAGTGGGTTCAACAGCAAATCCTGTGGTTAGCAAGATGCCAAGCTCTGTCCAATTGCTCCCACAGAGATCTGTTTTTCATCTTTAAAAACAAAACAAACCAAAAAAAAAAAACACTTTAACTTTTCAAAATACACAGAAAAAAAATTCACTGCCATCAAGTTGAACCTAACATATAGTGGCCCTGGTGGTATAGTGGAGTTCATGTGAGTTACTAAGTGCAAGGTCAGCAGTTTGAAACCACCAGGGGCTCCCCCAGAGAAAGGCTTTCTACTTGCATAAAGAGCTACAGTCTCAGAAACCCTCAGGGACAGTTCTACCCTGTCCTGTAGGGTCCCTGTGAACTCCAGAGAAGGTCCCAGACTATTATTTCATTGAAATATTATAATCTCTCAGAGAAAATGTTATGGATTAATAAATTCTAGACTGGAAAAGCATTCAAGCAGATCAGATTGGACATCACAATGAGGCAAAGGTTTGATAATGACAGAACAAAAGCTGTGACATGTGTCGATAGACCTAATATTAGGAATTTATATTCCATAAAGGCCTTCTCTGAAGAGGTTTCATGCTTACAGAGAGACTTCTTGCCTTTTAAATGTTTGGATTTTTGTAAAGTTATCTGATGAACTCAGACTACTAAAGACCATAATCAGTAAAAGGGAAGGAGAATCCAGGAACCAGGAGAAATACAAAGAAAAGAATGTCCCCCAGACAATCGGGTCTGGAGAGAAATGTTGCAAATAGCAGAAGGAATGCTTTGAGTTCATCCCAGAATCTGATGGAAAAAGGTTAGCCTCCAGTTCTCAAAAGATAGTCCTATGCTAACCAAGGAAAAGAAAAGTTACCCAGCCCCCTTTTGCTTTATTTTCTCCTTTGTCAACACATTCATTTTCAATTCAAAAAAGGACACCCATTGTTTTTCCAAGAGGACAATACATATGGAAGAAGAAGAAAAACCATCTAAATTAAGTTCAGACCTTTTATTCAAGCACTTGGAAAATAAATCTTGCGTATTTACTGTGTATCAGGAAATGGAGTTAGAGTGGTGAATAAATCAGAAAAAAATGAGACTCCTGCCTTGTCTGTTTCCCCAGTCACTCAGGCTGTCTCAGGGATCGGAGCCGGCAGCTTTCAAGGACCTCAACTGTCTAGATCTTACGAGGGAAGTAAGTTTCTTTGCTAATTGTCAATCCAGGGTTAGTGACTGCAGGAGGTACTATCTCAAAAAAATCCAAACTCATAAACAAAATTTAGAATTGCTACTAATTTCTGCCATGGCATGAAATAGAAGATTATGTGACAGCCCTATTCTTGATATTCCATAAGGAAAAAAAAGACAGTCTTACCCACCTCTCCAGATACTTGAGAATAAGGCACATCAATGAACTGTAAAAGCACACAGAAAAAAAAATATTACAGCACTCAGTCAATCAGAGGCATCATTGTTACCAGGAATAGCTGCCAATTCAAGCAAAATGATGGTCTCTTGTGGGCATCTTCAGAAGTTCAAGTACATGAGAGGCAAAAAGAAGAAGAAAGGGGAGAGTTGAAAGTTCGGGAAAGTTCCACTGGTGGCAATCTCCCGTGGAGAAAGGTCAGTACAGTAGGTACTGGGTTGTACCAACCCTGGCTCCCCTAGAGCTGCTCTGAGAGCCACAGGAAAGGCCCATTGAAAAAGACACCCAGGGATGCCCAGCCAGTGCACCCATTCTGTAATGGCACATTGACCCTTTGGGATGTGGACTCCAGTGACCTGAATCAAAATATCAGTGGTAAAAGTTTCCCCACTCAGCAACAACTCTGCATAGTGACCAAAACCAGGTCTTCATCGAAAGAATAGCAAGTATGATGGGTTCTGCCACAATGGCAGCATCTCTCTAAATCAAAAATCAAAACAAAACAAAAAAACCCTAACCCATTGCCATTGATGCTGGCTCATCGTGACCCTATAGGACAGGGTAGAGAGAACTTTCCCGTGGGTTTCTGAGACTGTGCCTCTTTATGGGAGTAGATAGCCCCCATATTTCTTCCACAGAGTGAGCTGGTAGCTCTGAACTGCTGACTTGTGAATTTCAATTCAACACATAACTACTACACCAGCAGGGCTCCAAAATCAACACATGACACACAATCATGCCAACAAAGCTCATAGGGAAAATGGGGTTGGCAAAAAGCATGCAACATCTTTATCAGTGGTACATTAAAAAATAGCAGCAAAGAAGGTAACCTGGGTACCAAGATAACCATAAACAAATGTGGTGAAGAAGGTGGATGGTGCCCGGCTATTAAAAGATAGAGCATCTGGGATCTTAAAGGTTCGAAGTTAAGCAATTGGTTATCTAGCAAGGGAACAACTAAGACCACATGGAAGAAGCAGCCCAGCCTGTGTGATCGCGAGGTGTTGACTAAAACAGGTATCATACATTCAAAACAGTCACATGGATGAGAAGGAGAGGGTAAGAGTAGAGACCCAAAGAATCAGATATTCCCTGATGGAAGGGATGATATATGCAGAGTGTAGTACAGCACCAATGAAATACACAATATTCCTCTAGTTCTTTAATCTTTCCTCCTTCCCACCCTACCATTATGATGTTGTTCTACCTCACAAATCCTGCTAGACCAGGGTATGGGTTTATGGATTTTTATAATATATGCCATTAGCCCCAATAAAATGATTAATTTTAAAAAGGATAGCAGCAAAAATTAAAAATACTTTATTAAAACAGTAGCACTACTTTATATGTGCCAAATGGTTAAGAGATATATAAACACTACAATAAATATTGCACCTTTCACTGAAAGCCTTATAATTTACCTTTAAAAGTAGTCATTTAAACAGGTATATGTGTAAGATTTTATAAAATGGAGGAGAGTTATCTGAAATCTGATAGAAAATTATTATCACTACAGAAGTGGATGGGTGTGACTTTAACACTGTGGTGGACTGAGAGGAATGTTTGAGATGTGTTTGTGTGTGTGTGTGTGTGTGCACTGTGCTTTCCCATGTGTCTTGACTCAGTGGTGATAGCTTTGTGCATCTCCCTGGCATTTCTTACAGATACAGTTATATATATGAAAATATGAAATTGTTCCCTAGTAAAGTTATGAGATCACTACAAGTTGGAAAAGACTCAACATCAGTGAGATTTTTGTTGTTTTGCTTTTTCTTGCCGCCCACTCAGCAGTGAGTATTTTAACCCCTTTGTGGTCCAGCACAAAATTTTTAATCAGTCCTGGTGTAACACTCAATGTCTATTTAAATCTGTCCTTATGTGAATGCTTTGTTACAGCTCTTCATCGCTATTTCTCATTGGGCAAATCGTTTAACACCTGCAAATTTCATAGCTTGTTCTGTAAAACTGAGACAGCAGATTTAATTAAAGAACAAATATGCAACTTCGAGTGTAGCAAATGCTTGGTAGATAAATTCTGATTAGCTGTTTTCATGCCTGTCATCATCATATCACACCTTCATCCCAAAGTGTGGGATATGGTGGGAAACAAGCTCTGGGCCATCTTACTTGGGATGGTTGTCAGAACTCCCCATGCAGAAGGAATCTGGATAAAGTCTTTCCATGGAGGAGGAGCACGGCCAGGAAATAGGGAGAGTTCTCACTTGTATAAAAATAGTTGTTTCCAAAAATGCAGTTCAAGTACTTGCCATCCAAAAAACCTGACGCTACTTAACAAGTTTGAGGCAATCAAATGCTACTAGACAGAGAACCAATTCCAAAACTACTAGAGAAACTAAGAAAATTCTTTACTTGCAGTCTTGAAAACTTTACATTGATAAATATGACCCATTAAAAGTGTCTTCTCACATGTATTCTAAGGGGAAAAAGTAGTAAGGAAGGGACAGTGGTTTGCCTTAAAGAAAATGCAGCATTACTTATTTATCCCAAGAAAACCTTTCCAATTGTACTTTTTCCTTTAAGAATGCAGGGAATTAAATCCAAGACATATGAGTACCCAATTCCCAGCTGACTATAAATCAGATGTCAAATTCAGGAGAACAACATTAGCACAGAGCAGGGTAAAAGGGGAAGTGCCTCTTGTGAAGGACATTGGCATTTTCCCTCTTGTTCTACCTACCCACAACCAACAAGGTTCCCATTTCCCTATGGACCCACCCTCCCCCACTACGTCACCTCCTTGACTCTGCCTTCCCCCACTTCCCCCGAGCAGGTACCCATTTCTAGGCCTGTCACAGCTGGCTGATCTGGGCAGAGAGATTGGTTCAGGGAAAGTAGATGATTCAAGCAAGGCCACTGGGATCCAGTGAGAGTTGGTTGGGATTTTTGGGCTTGGGACTGGGGTTCTCAGCCTTAGATGATGGAAGTCAGAAAAAGCGGAAGAGCATTTTTCTGTATCCATTCCTTCTGAGAATTGATCTTGGCCCCCAAAGGAGGGAGGCATGAAGGAAGGAGAACTTGGTGTCATGATTATAGTGCCCAAAGCCATGTGTTCTCAAAGAACACATTGGATTTACTCTGTGTTTAAGCATCAGCCTGGACGCACCCATCCCTCAGTTTCCTACTTCAAATGTCTTTCTTGTTCCTTTCCACCCATCTAAAACCTAAACATCTTTCAAGACTCTCTCGGAAAAGATTCCTGTCACTCCCTTCTCCTCAGGGTTTCCAAGTACTGAATATTGGAGCCCCTGCCCTACCAGGAGACACACCAAAGAATATATTTACTCACCAAGTGCCCCGGCTGTGTTAGACACAGGGTGAGGGCGCTTGTGGCCAATCTGAAAGCCCAGCTCAGTCCTCTGACTGTAAGTAGTATCAGAAAGGATTTAATTGACTAATGAAGCTGATACAGGTTAGTACTCAGAATCCAGAGCCAAATGAGATTGACTGTCTCTAGTCATGGGGGATTCAAGGTGTTCCATGCCATCTTTGAAGAACTTTGTCTACCAGAAGAAAAAATTGTCCATAGTGTAGACCATGCCCTCTGACAGCCAGAAGATAGTGGGAAGTGACTGGTGCTCTTTCCTCTTTGCTAAGGACAAGTGGGTTATATTTAACATGGGTTCAAGCAAGCATAGAAGACAAAAGAATTTTAAAAGTCACCCTTCTAAAATGGGAAAAGGGATTGAATAGATGTTTATATAAAGAAGATATATAAGTAACCGTGGGTGCTTGAAGGGCTATTAAAGTGACTAGTCTTTCCAAACCCCAAACAACTGCTCTCGTTGATCACAACTCACCACAACACTCCCATGGATTTTAAGGCCTTGTAAATCTTTACAGAGATAGACAGCCTCATCTCCCCCCCCCCCCCGGGTGGCTGCTGGATTTGAACCATTGATTTTGTAGTTAATATTTAAATAACTTAGTAGTAGGCAATCATTAGAGCCATGATCCAAGAATCTACTCTGGGGCATTTATGTACTAAGCAATACAAGCAGGGCTTTTAAGACTCTGTATATCTTTACAGGAGCAGACAATCTTATATTTTTTATCCAGGTGTAGCTAATGCACTTGAACCTGCAACCTTACAGTTAGCAGAAATGTCTATGTACTAAATGTTCTCACATGAATGTCTATTCTGGGAAATCTGTCACAGGGCTACCCAGACATTCCACACTGAACTCCCTATAGTGACCTGGAAGCCTTTCCCACACATTGTTCTCTGACATCACCTTCAAAACTTAATGGTGTTCATAAAAATTTCACAAAATATTTAAATACAAACCTCATATACCTGAAAAAAAGGGGCATTTATAAAAATAATAAGAGGGAATGTCTATAGGTGAAAAGATTGTGGGTGGTTTTAATTTCCTTTGTAGTGTTTTTCTTGCTCCTTAAACTATATTTCATGTTTATAATTTTAAAAATAAGCTTTCACAAAGGCATATGGTGATAATGATGAAAACAATTTATCAATTAGGGATATTTATTTGCCAGAAATTACTACCAACCTTGGTGGTCCTGACACTGAATAATGTTGAAAGTACCCTTTATAACTGCTATTGTTGCTTTAAGGTGCCGACTTGGAGCAACAGAGAGAACCATGGTCAAATCTTGCACCATCCTCAAGGGCTATCTCCCAGTCCATTGCTGCAACTCCACGCAGCACATCCAGAGTTCCCATTAGTCCAAGGCCCCTCCACTCTGCTAAGCATGATGTCCTTCTCCTGAGGCTGGTCTCTCTTGATCACATGCCTGAGTATGTGAAACGAAGCCACACCACCCTCCCTTCTAGAAACCATGAAAGACACTGCTGTACAGACATCTCGGACTCACAGGGACTCGGTGTGGCCCTGTACAGCCGAGGCTGTCTCTCTTCACACAAGTAGGAAGCTCATCTCTCTCCCACAGGGCGCCTGGTGTTAGGAAACTGCTGACCATGCAGCTAGCAGCCCAATTGGTAATGACCAGGGCTCCAGCGGACTCTAATTCAGATGCATCGATTCTTATGTATTTTTATTTCTTATCCAACTCGAGCTGTACTGGTCGCAAGACACATTTTGTTCTTCTGGCAGTCTATGATACTTTCAATATTTTCCACCGATACTATAATTCAAATGTATCAATTCTTTCTTTGGTCCTTTTTTATTGTTCAACTTTCATGTATATATGAGGTGATTGAAAATACCATGCCTTGGGTCAGTCGCAACTTAGTGAAACTTAGGATCAAGGTACATCTGATTCCAACCTTCATGGCTAGGAATAGGAATAACACACACACACACACACACACACACACACACACACTCACGGCACCTCACAGAATCTAGAGAAATGCTGACCAACCAGGGCACCAGAAAGGCCAGCAATTTGGTCTAGTTGGGGATCCAGGCAGCAGAAATCACAGAAGACATAAGCCACTTTTCATCCTTAAGCCTCTTGACTCAAATTCTATAAAAATAATTTATTGGTCTATTTTAGGCCACCTGCTCATTCTTCTTTGGTAAGAAATGGGCAGTTTAACAATCCCACCTTGATTCTATGTCACCATGAAGAGGTGGTTAACCCCCAAAAGGAAATTAAGTGACTATTAGTGCACACACACACACACACACACACACACCAAGGAGTCAAAGATGGAAAAAACATCCAATATCCATAATAATGAAGACTATTTATTAAACTTACTACTTGTTAGATACCCAGCTGAATACACACTTTAGTAGACTGCCACATGTACTAATAAGTAGACTCTAAGATTATTCACATTTTACAGCTGAGTTTGAACAAGATTACATCATCACGGATATAGCACAGGTGAGTGAAAGGATTTAGAGAGCCCTCGCTTACTTACACTGTACTTACAACCCCCCCGCCCCCCATCACTGTTACTGATATTGCACAAATGCCCTTAGGTCGAAATAGCTCATTAAATGGATATTCAGGGAGGGCAGGGATAGCATCATTCAATATGGTAAGGGTTAAACACAGTCACATTCAGACTATTGGTAAGGGAAAAATTAGAGACTCAGAAATTAGAAAGAATTCATCTGTTCCATTATCAGAAAGGGAAGTGGGTCCAGATGTGCTGACTGCTGGAGTCCACAGAAAGCCTGGCCGTGCTCCCCTAAGAGCTCCTCCTCGTGGGCATGGCCTGGGTAGATTTCATGGAAAGACTATCTGTTTCTAATCCACTTACATCTAATTTATTTAAAATCGGGGGGGGGGCAGAGGTATTTGATTCCCAGAGAACATGATGGGTCCCTTCTACAAGAATCTTTAAAAAATCTATTTCCTTTAAACAAAGAAGTCCTATTTTTACTCCAGTGGTTTCACTGAGACTTCAAGTAAAATGGCTTCCGAATTCCAAACCAAAGGTGGCTATGTGCAGCCTGACCTTCGTAAACATTCCTGTCCCAGGAACTGTAAATGCAGGGCGGCTGCCTCACGCGCCACAGCTGTGCATCGCTGGCCCTCAGATGAGCAGGGAATGAGCGGTCTGTGTGCCCAGCTCTTGGGAGACTGCTCCGACTCAACAATGCTACGCACAGAGGGGAACAGCCTTGTGCGGTTGCCACCGCTGCACTCGGGAGGGAGCAGGCTGCCTTGTCTCTCTCCCATGGGCCAGTCGGCAGGGGTTGAACTGGCAACCTTTTGGTTAGTCGCTCACTGCTTAATCTACAGTGCCACCCTGGACCCCTGTGGTCTCAAAAGCCCTCCAACTTAGTGGCATCAAGTCAACTCCAATCCACAGCAGCCTGGTGGGTCAGAGTAGAACTGTGCATTTCCAAGACGGAAAATCTTCCCAGACAGTTGGAAAGCCTTGTCTTTCTTCCAGGGAGCGGCTGGTCATTTTGAACTGCGGGCCTTGTGGTTAGCAGCCAGAGTCGTAACCCCCTACACTGCCAGGGCTGAGGCTGCTCACCGAGCCACCCCCCTCTCTGAGTCTTGCTGTTGCTTCCTTTTAAACAGAGAGGGGTCATTTTCTATGTCCATGCAGTTGCCCAAGGACCCAATGAGAGGACACATGTAAAATCCTTTCCAAGTCTAGAGGAAAGTGTCCTTTATTGTGATTGCCACTAACGCTACATTAAGAATTGGCTGTGTGCGTAGGCTAAGATCGATAAGATATAATCTGATGGGAACATCCAGCAGCTTACTCAAAATGAAGATGGATTTTTCTCAATTCATAACAAGGGATCAGCTATGTTGACAAGTTCCACTCAAAAAGCACTGGTGTCCAGATGACAGTGAAACCCAGCCTTCCAGGAAGGTAGGAAGGTGGCCATGCCTATGGCTATGGCAAGAGACTGATCAGGGAGCGTGCATTTGTGTGCACAGGAGTCTAAAGGACTCCCAGCACACATTGTGAACGAGTTATCCAGATAAATCTGTTTCTGGCCCCTCAAACCCAGGGACAAATATCTGAGCTAGGCATGGCTTACACAAAACCCCTACTTGAAATTGATCATGATGTCATTTTTATTGCAAGCTCAAGTTGGGAAGGTTAATGATACAGCAAATATGAAGGGAAAGAAGCTAATTTGGGTAAAACATTAATTTGTTCAAGTTTCAGATGGCAACAGAAAATATGATGGCTAATTTCACATCTTTCTACAGAGTTAATACACAGTTGTAATAGTTTCAAAACGAACTAGCACATGAAGAATTGAGTCCTCCATATATTCAGAGACAATTTCCTCATTTTATTTAAAATATCTAGCTACATAGATTGTGCACGGACTCGGGTTGTAAGAACTCTGTTTTGTCCCAGTGTGCTCTGTGGGGACAATGCCAAAGAGCTTGCTGGCCTGCAGGAACTTCCCATCCACTGTGGACTTCCACAAGCCTCTCTAGCTGACAGCAGTTCCCCAAAGAGGCAGCATGAAGGGCCATGGCCAGGCCTGCTGCATGGGGTTGTAGGAGGCAGATTCTCCAGTGGCACTTTCAGAACGGTCTTCTAGTGCAGCCAGCTCTGGCCTCTCCAGCTGGAGGTGGCAAACTTGAAATGGATGTCAAGTCCATCCCCCAGAACACGAGCCATCGGTACCTTTTTACAGATGAAACTGCCACTGTCTGAGTAGTATGCTTTGAAGTGTTTTCATCTTACTTCAGAGCTATGTGCACACACCGCACAAGCCCCATGTGGCTCTCGAGCTGCACTTTGCTGAGCAGAGACCAGATTGCTGAAATACAAGTAAACCAGGACACTCATTCTCCCGTTGCCTCAGAGAACAGAGCGCAAGCCCTGTCTACCTGTTGCTTGAAATTAAGAGTCAGTGGGTTTTACCTGAAAGGGTGAAGTATGCGCACACGAGAAAGACTATGCTCCAAGATAAACAATGAGAAAAAAAAAAACCCAAACAAAAGCCTTGTCATTGCCTCAAATCCCTACTTACATGAGCTCAGGACTGGGCTCCATGAGCTTTTCCACATGGGGGTTATGGAAGTAGGCTGCCAAACCTTTCTTTCAAGACATCCCTGGGTAGACCAAACTTTCACCATTTGGATTAGCAGCTGGATACAGTTAGTTTCCCCGATGTTGCTGTTATGATTGCCCATCAGTCGAGCCATTATAGCAACTCAGAGCTCCCTGACATCCAATGGAATGAAACACTAACTGGTGCAGCGGCGTCCTCGTGTGCAGTTACTGTGTCAATCCATCTTGGCAAGGCTCTTCTTTTTCTTCTCTGCCCCTCTACTTTGCCAAACAGGATGTCCTCCAGCAGGGGTCTCTCCAACCATAGGTCCAGAGCACATGGGATGTAGGCTCACCATGCATGTCCCCAAGGGGCACTCAGGTTTGCTTGTTCTTAGACAGGTTTGCTTGTTCTTTTGGCAGTCCACAGAACTTCCAATATTCACCACCAGCACAATTCAAGTGTATTGATTCTTGTTCAATGTCCAACTTTCACGTGCAGGTGAGACCATTGGACACACCCTGGCTCATTGGATCAGACTCATCTTAGTCCTCAAAGACTAAACAAAGCCCTCAAACATCTTTGCTTTTCAACACTTGAAAGAGGTCTTGTGCAGCAGATTTACTGACTGCAGTATGTCTTTTGATCGCTTGGCGGCTGCTTCCATATGTCTTGATTATGGATACAAACAAGACAAAATCCTTGACAATTTCAATCTTTTTCCATGTATCTTGATGTTGCCGATTGGTTCAGTTGTGAGGATTTTGGTTTTCTTTACGCTGAGTCATAACCTTGCTCTATAATTTACACACAGTTGGGTCATCTTTCTTTGGAATGGGTACAAGGATGGCTCTCTTCCAGTCGGTTGGACAAGCAGCTGTCTTCCAAATTTCCTGACATCGATGAGTGAGTGCTTCATCAGTTTGCTGAAACATTCCAGTTGGTATTCCATCAATTCCTCAAGTCTTGTCTTTGACTAGTGCTTTCATTACAGTTTGAACTTCAGCACCATTGGTTAATGCTTATGTGCTACTTCTGGAAATGAATGAATGTTAGCTAGTTATTTCCCCTACAGTGACGGCTGCAAATTCTTTCCATTTTCTTTTGATGCTTCTCACATCATTCAGTATTTTGCCCCTAGAATCTTTCAATATTGCAATTCAAGAATTGAATTTTTCTCAAGCTCTTCCAGTTTCAGATATGCAGAGCACGTTCTTCCTTTCTGGTTTTCTAACTCTAGGTCACTGCACGTTTTCTTACATGACTTGGCCTTCCCAAACTACCCATGAACTTTTGTGTTTAGCTCGTTTCTCCCATGTGCCTGGCCACTTTCTGATACACACTTTGACCTTTCCATTCTTCCCTGTCTTTTTAAAGGACTGCTTGCTTCCTCATGAATCGTGTTCTTTATGTCACATCACAGCTCATCAAATGTTCAATGCAGGGAGTCTGTTTTTGAGATGTTCTCAAAATTTAGGGGTGTGTGGGGGATGGGGCGAATTAGGTTCAGGCTGCATTTTGGCTCCTGTAGAACTGTTTTAATTTTCTCCAGTTAGACCCTGAACTTACATATGAGTAATTGATGGTCTGTTTGACAGTAGGACCCTGGCCTGATTTTAGCTGCTGATATTGAGCTTCTCTGTTGCCTCTTCCCACATATGCAGTCAATTGATTTCTGTTTATCCATATGGAGAAGTCCATGTGTACAGTCACATTTTCTGTTATTGGAAAAAGGTATTTGTGATGAAGAAATCATTGGTCTTATTTATCTTATAATCTCCATCTTTATTTCTATCACCCAGACTATATTTTCCAATTATTGTTTCTTCCTCTGATTCCAACTTTTGCATCTCCATCACCAATAATTATCAATGCATCTTGATTATAACGTTTGATCAATTTCAAACTAGAGATGTAGAATCTGCAATGTTCACATCACTAGTTTTAGAGGCAAGTACATCAAGTTGAGTGATAATTATGACTAGATTTCCTTGTGTGTAGACGGATATTATCATAAATAGCATTGTAGTTCAAGATTGACCTTGAATGTAGCCCCATCCCTCTAGTATCTGTTATTCTCAGCTTAGTAAGTTATACAATTTGATGATTCAAAATAGCCACTATCCTTCCATTTTTTTCTTGCTACAATGAGAATACCAATCTTTTGCATTTAATTCCATTTTTGACAACTTCCCAGTTCCTAGAGTCATTCTGTACATTCTGAACTCCAACTATTGATATTTGCAGCTGTTTCTTCTCATGGTGAGTCATGCCCCATCAGCACATACAGGCCCCACAGCCCTACTGTTGAAAGCCTTACTCCATCCACTTCATTAGGGTCGGTTCTCCTTTGAGAAGGCAGCTCTTCCTTGGTTGTATTTCGAGTGCCCTCGACCTGAGGGGTTCACCTTCTGGCACTGACCCTGACACTGGTCTGCTTCTATTTACGAGGCATTCTCCCCTCTGACAATGCTTAATACTGTCCATCAGGCTTTCCGTGGCTAAGTCCTCAGAAGTGGACAGTCTCTTCCTTCTTCGTAGTTTGTTCTGAGTCTGGAAGCTCCACTGAAACTGTTTCCCTCTGGGTGACCCTGCTAGTGACGGCTTCCAGCAGCAGAGCAAAGCACATACCACAGTCCTACAAACTGACAGATGGGAGGGGAGGTGTGAGAGAGACACGAGATAATAGGGCATATAGACTCATGTATAAGCCGAGTTTTTCAGCACATCGTTTGAGCATTTTTTTCTTTTTTTTTTTTTCGGGCATCACTGCTCTCTGGTGGTGGGAGTAGGAGGCCCAGCCCCACTGCTAGAATTGAACCTCCATCCCAGTGGGCCGCAGTCCCGTGCACAACCACTATGCCACCGGGGCTCAGCCCTTGTTTAAGCATTTTATGTGGTAAAATTAGGTACTTTGGATGATATTTGTGTTGGCTTTTACTCGAGTATATACGATAGTTACTTATAGAACCATTTTGAAATGCAAAAAACACTCTTAGTGTGTTGGCTGCATAAAAGCAGGTCATGGGCTGGAGTTGCCCCACTGGCTGGAGTTTGCTAAACGGAAGTGCAAATTAATAGGTTCTGAGTTTTGAAGTCTAGGCTTCTAAGGAAGCTTGATGTGACGGGATAACTGCTTTGAAAGAGTGCCAACATCTTTTCCTTTTCTCTCCACTACTCCCTCGGCCTTTTCCCTGCTCAAATAAGATCACCTTGAGCGAGTGTATCACAGCAGGACAAGGTTAGTCAACACAAAGAGAAAAGAGAATCTGCGAGTATTTCTATTCCTGGCTTTTGAAAGCTAAGGACCCCAGACAGGAGAGAGTTGCTACATCATGCTCAAGATGGAAGAAGCAGCTCTCTGGTTTCTAATGTGTGCTGACAGTTTCCACCCAATAGACTCAAAAGGCTCCATGGAGTGGGCATTGTGGCGGGGAGATGCCAAACATGGGCACATGAGTTCTGGCACTTCTGTAGAAAGGGGATAGGGCACCAGATCTCCCTCCTCAGTCTAGGTTGAGTTCCAGTAAACGTGTGTGAGTATGGGTGGGTGGTGGGGGGGGGCTATTAAGAAACAAAGTTCGACTGATGTGTAGGATCTATGAAAAAGTGAATTCTGGACCCCTGGCCCTATAAAAGGCCAGAAAAGCAACAGGACTCCAGAAAAAAAGGGTAACTTCTTGGTAGGCTGGACACGCTGACAAGACACCCTCCACCCAGAAGGGTGTGAAGACAAAAAGACTCAGTGTGCTTGAAGGGCAGCAGGGAGACAGAGCCAGCAGCTGGAGAGGGGACACGCTGGGTGCCAAAGGGCTTTGCAAACAGCAACAGGGGACGGCTTCGTGTGGAAAGTTCTAAAACTCTAGGACCCACAATGAGATGAATTGAAGAGCATTGTGGGTGCCAGCACATGAGCTGATGACGGGGGACCAGGAGTGAGGGATCACCAGTTGATTCTGGCGGAGAAAGACGGGACCTAGATGCAACACAGAGGACTCCCTAGGCCTTGGCCATCGATAGGCTCCCCAATTCAGGCACAGCCCCAAAAAGAGAGGCTGACTTGACGTTGCTGCCTCAGTCAGAGGTGGCTTGATTTAGAAAGTGAGCTTGTTGCCTGGAGTTCTACCTCGTACTCCACTGAGTTTGCAGAGTGAGATTCTGGACCTCTAACCTGTCTAATAAAAGGAGAACCAGCGGGAGGAAGTCTAACTAGTTGTGGGGCCTGCATCGCTCACCACTCCAGTGAACACTGCTTTCCCCATGCCCTGAGGTTGCTTGGCAAAAACATTTCCTCTAGAAGAGCCACGTTTGGTAAGTCAGCAGCTAGATCATAAGGCTCGAGAGGCTGAAGCTTCCTCTGGGTCCTTCCAGAAAGGATGCCCCATCAACCACCACTGAGCCCCACAGGCATGGACTAGAGAGAACTGTAGACATGCACCTCTTTCCTAGTCCTGACAGGCAAGAGCCCCGAGGTCTCACTTCATTCAGAACGTCTTGCAAGCTCACACTTGGAGAACTGTTCACAGAGGGCACGGTTCCCTGGGAAGAGCCAGCCTGGCCCAGTGAGAGGTGGCACAGGAATCCAGAGGGCGGGGACAGTAGACTGAAGAGTTTGTCACCCTAATCTCACGGCAAGATGGAAAGAGATGTCCAGCCACTCGGAGCAGTCCTGTCATTATTTGTCACTGAGTCCCAGAGGGTGTTGGGAGGACCACTGACAGCAGCAGATTGGGGAGGGCATCCAGGGAGGCACTACCTAATTGCCATTTCCCTTCCTTACACAACAAGACGATCCTTGTGTTCATTGGCATAATGTTCTTTAGGGCTCGGCATACAGAACGCATACACCATGGTAATGTAAGACAGGCCTCCCACTCCCATGTCACCATCACATGATGGGCTTGCTCAGAAAGTCCATTTCAAGGGCCTGGTGCATCAGGACCTCTGGGGTGGGGCCTGGGACTCTGCACGTTCCCACAGGTGGACAATCACTGACAGGTAGGACTCAGGCATTCATGATCCATCCTATAGCCCTGGTCCTTCTCAGAAAGATTGTCCCTGACCCCTCGGTTGAACCCTGCCTATGCAGCTTGTCCAGTTCCTTCCTGGCCTTCTTCTTTTCCTACTATTTTCCATTCATCATGCTCATCCCATGTTTTACTTACCTATCCCTCCGAGAAGCCCAGGCTGGGCTATGGGATAAGCATGTGCCTGCTAGTTGCAAGCCATGAGGTTTAAACTGAGGGACCACATCAAGGGACAAAGAAGAGGCCAACGTCTCCCAGAAAGACCTGCAGTCTTGGAAACCCTCGAGAACTGCCATGAGTGGAAATGCACGTGATGGCAGTGGGGGTAGGACCTCACCCTGAGTGTGGACTCAACCACAGGAGGCTTCTTGGGCTTGGTTTGCTGCCCTGTCCCTAGAACCCAGAGCAAGGGCTGGTCTAGGGGGACATTCAGTAAACATTTAAAGGCCGAGTCCCCAAGACCTTTCATGAAGGAGGCAGACAGGTCCCTCCAATGTTGGAGACACTCTCAAGTCCACAGTTTGGGTCCTCGGCTGCTTGGTTTGGGGTAGGGTGCACTGAGGGTGTCTGGAGCCTCTGGTCCCACCAGTGTCTGCCTGCTCCCTGGACTCTTGGCTCCAGCTCTGCCTGCTGCCCTGCTCTGCCCACTCGCTGGCCAATGTCCTGAATGGCCAAGACCAATCTGGGCACCACCCTCCCCTGCCTCCCCGAACAGAGGGTGTGGCTGCCAGCATCTGGAGAGGAGGGGAGGCTGCTATTTAGGAAAAGAGACACATCATTGTTTTCTTGCGCAGGATTGTGTTTCATTTAGCGGACTTGGCTCCACATTTAAACGCATCCCCCAGGCAAATCATACAATTAAGCACACGGAGAGGAGATTTAGTAACAATAAATTCCACAGAACTGGTCATTCTTGTGCGTGCAGTTCTAAAAGGAGCTGAGCATTTAGAAGGGCTCAATTGCCCCGAATCTCATGGGTTCAACTATTTTACAGAACCTGATAGTAAAAACTGATGGGGGTGAGGAGCCCATACACACGCGTGCCCCCCCCCACACACGCATACACACACATGCATACACACACGTATACACCAACTTATGAGTTAGACCACCACATTTTTGCTTCATTCCTACTACTAGACAATAATTACAGATAAGGGCTCTGGATGACCATGGAAAAATGCAGGCCCCAATAAAAATAGACTACAGAAATAAAACCTGAGAGATATTCTGAGAGGAAGAAGAGGCCTTGGGAAAAGAATTACGTGATAAAGCTCGGAAAGCACTGAATCAGGAACCAAGAGACGTGACAGGCAGCATCTGCTCCACCAGGCACATTCTGTGGGCTTGCAGCAAATGGCTTTTGTGAGTGGCTCATTCTCGCTCCAAAAAGCATGTGTTTGACCCACAATTCACATCTGTATCATTCCCAAGGACCGACGTGCTGCTATTTACCCACCACTGTCTCTGCACTGTGCTGGAGCGCGCACACATCCTCCGGGGAGAGAAGGGGCTGGGGATTCTACCCCGGACTGTATTTTCTGTAGCTTTTCGATTTCTCATAATAAATCCATTTTCTCAGAAAGGAAACAATCAACCACATGAAGATAAAAGAAAGAAGCACAGGTCCGCAAAGAGAAGAGCACAATAAAAATAGATGCCACAGCCTCCTCCCACAGTAGACTAGCCCCGCACCCTCCTTCCAGGAACAGCCACAAAGCTGAAGAGAAATTAATAACAGAAAACAAAGCACTAGGCAGTGTCTGGGGTCTGTGGGCCGGGCACGGGGAGAAGAGTCCACACATGGTGAGGGGCCGGCATGGAACAGCTCGGCTTTCCTCAGGTCCTTGATGATGTGTACATTTTGTGGAGGTCTACAGGCTCAAAAGTCAGGAATATAAACTATTAAAATATAGCTATTAAATATAAACTATCTATAGATGATACACTAACAATATAGCAAGCAGATTTTAAGGCAATATGCATTTCTAGAATGAGAGAGTGACTCTTCTGATGATAAAGTTTATCCTTCAGGAAGACATAATAACTATATATATTATATATATAATATATATATTAGAATCCCCAGCCCCTTCTCTCCCCGGAGGATGTGTGCGCGCTCCAGCACAGTGCAGAGACAGTGGTGGGTAAATAGCAGCACGTCGGTCCTTGGGAATGATACAGATGTGAATTGTGGGTCAAACACATGCTTTTTGGAGCGAGAATGAGCCACTCACAAAAGCCATTTGCTGCAAGCCCACAGAATGTGCCTGGTGGAGCAGATGCTGCCTGTCACGTCTCTTGGTTCCTGATTCAGTGCTTTCCGAGCTTTATCACGTAATTCTTTTCCCAAGGCCTCTTCTTCCTCTCGGACTACCTCTCGGTTTTATTTCTGTAGTCTATATAACCCAATCCCAGTGCCACAGACTTGATTCCCTAGCCCGTAAATTTCCATGGGTGCAGACAGCCTCATCATTCTCCCTTTGAGCCATTGGCAGTTTTGAAGCCTCAGTCTTGGGGTCAGGGGTCTAACACCGACCTGGCAGCGCCCCCTGGGCTCCAAGCACCCAATCCTGGGGAGCCTCAAACCACACAAAGTGAGCAGGCAGGAAGAGAAGGTAGTCAACCCTACAACGCAGAGCTACTTCCTCAGCAGCTGACAGACAAAAACTCAGTCAGCATGGGAAAAAGTGGCCTACTTGATATTCAAATATATGCACACATATACAAACATCTGTATATACCCACATACATCTGTACATGCCTCCTCATCCCTGCGCATCTCATTATCATAAGCAACATACCTCTACCTGTACCAAGTACCCAGCTGCATGGTGACTAGAGCAGCAGGCTGTGACGGTCACAGTGAGGGGTTCATTTGGCAAGACGAGGGTTCTCAGTGGGTCAGCAATCATGTCATGATATAATTTGGCAGTGATGTAATGATGTCATTATGCTCCATGCTGTGATTCGACTGTGTCATCTTTTATTTTTACAGGACACCTCTGGTCACATAATAACTGAGTCTTTGGGGCCCAACTGTGTTGACAAGTGACAGGTGATGCGTGAGTAAACAGAAAGAAATGGTCATGGAACACAGAATGAAAAGATAGTGACAATTTCCCCCACATTGCCGGAAGCCCCTTTGGGTATATGCCTTGCTTAGCACCAGCAGTCCCCATGAAGCTATGAGAGAGTTCAGAGATCCCAAAGAGAGAGCAAGAAGAATGGGTCAACTCTGACCCTAAGCATAGAAAGCTGATCTGTCTCTCAGAAACTCTGGTATCTTCGCAAGTCCAAGGGCAGCACGGGGAGGCGGTGCTCCCTCCTTCCACAGGACTCATGGTGTGTGCCTCCGGCACAGACGGGGATCCCCCCTCCCCCCAGCAGAGTGGGGTGCCACAGGGAAGTGAGGACCTCCCTCAGCTCAGATACCATAGGCATGATGCTCAATTCCAGGACGTAGCTCCCCTCAAAGGTGGCCACCTACAGGTCCATCCTGCAGTGGGTGGGGGTAGAAGAGGGATGGGGAAGATGGCTGTGGAGGAGGGGCAGGTGGCACTGGAAAGGGTACCACCCTGTGGGTTTCAGGGGTGGCAGGAAGGGAGAGAGTCAACTGCATGACAAAAGAGGACGTGCTGGGGGCAAGTGTGTGACAGGGGTGGGCAGGGGCTGGGGGCAGCTCTTGGAGGCCTGTGGTGACCAGGCTGCACCAGCCATGGCGGAGCCAACATGGACATGCAGTCTCGTGGTACAGCAGGGCAGCCCAACTCTGGAGCCAAACCAGCAACTGTCCTGTGCGTCCTGCCATGTATCATGTGGTATTCATGTCCTTTCTCCATGGGCGCTAGTGATACCAGGAAAGATTGTCGCTCTCTATTCCATGGGGGGTACTGGACTGTCCCTCTTTGACAAGGTTCTAGGTTCCCTAAGAGCCACTTGATGTAAAAGACTTATAAAAGCTATAGTCAGCACGCTTTCCCAAAGTACACATTTTGATCCCGTTTTAGCTCCAGAAAGCACATCATAACAACATCAGAGAACAAACACAGAACATATTTGTTCTCTAAGGATGCTGGGACCAATCCATGCAAATTTAGTGGCTTAAAGCAGCACAAATTCATTATCTTACAGTTCTCGAAGTGAGAAGTCTGACACAGAAAAAGAGAATCAAGAAAATAACTACATTGACCACTGAACCAAAAAGAATAGAACATTTAAGAGTAAATTTGGTAGAGATATGAAAAACTTACATATAGAAAACCTTTGAGCATTGTTGAAAGAAATTAGACCAATACATGGAAAGACACTCTATCGGCATACATTTGAGGATTTAATATGGTTAAAATGGAAATACTCCTCAGATTAAGCTACAGATTCAATGCAATCCCAACCAAAATTATAACAACATTTTCTCTGTGTGTAGAGGAACTGAAAAACCAATTGAAACAATCATACAGCAATGAAAGGGACCTTAAACAGTCAAAATGACCATCAAGAATAACAGCAACATGGGGAAACACATAGGTTCTGCTTTTAAACTTCCAATCAAGCAGCAGTAACGCAGAGGGTGGTGCTGCTGAAGCTGGGCCTCCCAAGAGAACTGGGAGTCCAACAAGCAGCAAATCTGTCTACAGCTAATCTGTTTCACCCAGGGGGCCGGAGACCCGCAATGGGGAAAAGGGGGTCTTTTCAACAAATGTTCCTGGGATAACTAGACACCTATATGCAAAAGAATGGCAAGTCTTACGAAGAAATCCAAGTGTAAGTCTTGTGACCTTGGGTCAGGAAATGGCTTATTAAATAGAATATCAAAACATAAGCAACAATGACAATAGATATCTTGTGCTTCACCAAACTGAAAACATTTGTGCATCAAAGGAACTATCAAGAAAGAAAAAAAATTTGAAATGAATAAAGTGGAAAGAAGGGATTCACCAGAGACTTTGTTCAAGTGTGGACCCTGCAAATAGATTGTGGGTGTCCACGCTCATCTCTAGCATTCTGCAAACCAGGAGTTCTCCATGTAAGCTCTGATCCCATCCCTTCCTTTGGATTTTATTACAACCTGGGATCACAGGCTGATACACTTCCTCCACATGGACTTAAAGGATGCCTCACTTAGATGGCTGGTTATTTTAAGAGAAACCTTTAAGATCCCAGACACCATTCTTTCTGACAGCTCCAGCTGTCCACCCTCCTCTGGTTTCTTCACCACATTTCGCTGTAGCAACCATATCTTCAGTGATCTCTTCATGAAGATGAGCATCCCCTCTAAACATAGTCCAATGAATAGCCTTGCTACCCAACAGAGAACATTGTAAGACGAATTATGGTAGATATAGTCAAGTTAAAATGTGATACCATATCATTTCATGTCTCTTTTGATGCATTTCCAAGTTGTTTCAGATTTTCATATTTTCTACTTCCTTTTTGATTGAGGGTTTTCTACGCTTTGTTTAGTCGTTTTGGTTGGGCTTTTTGTTTACCTCCTGACTGTGTTTTGTAGGATCCCATGTAGATGAGACCTAGAGTAGGCAGATACAGCGAGACAGTGGCTACCCTGATCATTGCCTTGGGGCACGGTAGGGGAGGATGTGGAAAGATGTTCTGAAACTGATTGTGATGATGATTGCACAACTCTCAATGTGATTGAACAATGAGATTGTATGATCTGTGAAGTGTTCGCTAATAAAAACCATTTAAAAAGAAAATTAAAAAGACTGCCCAGGGAATGGGAGAAAATATTTGCACCTTGTATCTCTAATAAGAGTTTAGTAACCAGAATTTATAAAGAACCTTCACTGAGTCCCAGTGGCATAGTGGTTGAGTGGTTGAGCCCCACTGGCTTAGTGGTTCAAATGCAGCAGCAGCTCTCTATGAGCAAGGCTGGGCCTCTCATTCCCACCAGAGGGCAGTGATACCCCCCCAAAAAAAGTACCTTCACAATTCAATAATAAAAATACAAATAACGCTATTAAAATTCTTAATGGTGAGGTGTATGTAGACAAAGTATTTGAATAGCTATTTCTCCAAAGATGAGATACAAATGTCCAATATGTGTTCTGAACTCTAATGGCTAGTGATCAGAGAGCTACTTGAAATGGATAGTCTGTGCTGTGCTCATGAGGCAGGATTCATGTAGAGTGTGTCTTCAATCAATCTCGGTAGAGGTATAAAAAAGCAGAGCACAAGCAACAGCAATAAGGCAGATGAAACAAGCAGGTGGAGATGGAGGAAGACAGATGCCATACCACGTGGGACTGATGGAGCCTGAGACCAGACCCTTCCGCCAGAGCCAAGCCAACAGAGAGAACGCCTTTCCGACTGCATCTGTGCCTTCAAAACTGGAGAGCAGTCGCTCCACCCCGAGTGCAGTGGGCAACCACTTGGTGCTTATCAAAGGGGCAGCAGTTAGACACACATCATTGCTCAGGAAAGAACACCTTCTCTAAAGATGCCAGAAGCCCATCTGAAGCCCGGGTGAGACAGCGCTCCTCTGGACCTACAAGCCCTCTCTGCATTGGAACCAACTCAACAGCAACCAGCCTCCATGATGAGAAAATGAAGATCCATTCAAGCCATGTCTCTTCACGGTATGTCTGGGACATCAGCACAAGAGAGCTAAGGTGCAGACAAAGGAACCTTGCGAACATGGTGCAACGTGGAGGAAGCCAGACACAAACGCAACATAGTCTAAGATTCAATTCATATGAAATGTGAAGAAGAGACAACTTTGCCCAGACAGAAAGTGGAGGCAGAAAGTTTGGGAGGTACGAATTCTCTTTTTATGGTGATTAAAGTATTCTGAAACTAGATAGAAGTGAATTTTATGTTATAAGAATTTGATCTCAACATGAGGTGGAAAGCTTTTACAACTGTCTCACTGTGCAAGCGTCAAGCTTCTAGCAGAGGGCCATTCCTTTCCTAGGGGTCGAGGGAGAGTCCATCTCTGCTTTATCTAGCTCTAAAAGCATTCTGTACTTCTTGGCGTATGCCACTCTTCTATATTCAGAGCCAGCTAAGGAGTCTCCACTCTTATGCACATCACATTGTTGGACCTTCTCTTTGCCACCCTCTTTCACTTTTTTTTAATCATTTTATTAGGGGCTCATACATCGTTTTTCACAATATATAAATAAGCATACTCGTCAAGCACCCTCACATGTCCACTTCTATTATTGTTCTCCAATCGTCCACCTTTTCCCTTAAGGCCCTAGTATCGGCTTTTCCATTCCTTCCTGGCCTCTCCTCCCCACCAACCCTCAATACTTTTTACATTGTTATTGTTCTGTCATATCTTACGCTGCCCGACCTCTCCCCAAACCCACTCCTTTGATGCCCATCCTTCAAATAGGAGCTTGTGTATATATCCTTGCTGTTGGTTCCATCTCTCTACCCCCCCTTCTGTCCACCCTTCCAGTATCTCCAATCTAACCATTGGCCCGAAGGGGCCCATCCATCCTGGTTTCCCCATATCTCCAGCTCCCCTCTATGCCAGTGTGACTTCTCCAGTCCATCTGGATTTGCAAGGTAGAGTTGGGACCATGATGATTGGGAGGCAGGGAGGAAGGCTTCAGGAACTAGAGGAAACTTGTATGCATCATCACTGCCTGGCTGCCCCCCCCCACCCGACTGGTCTGTCTCCTCCCCATGAATCCCCTGTAAAGGGGCGACCAATTACCCACCAGTGGGCCTTAGGTCCCCACCCTGCTCTCCTCCTCCTATGTAATGATGTGATTCTTGTTCTTTGGTGCTTGATATCTGCTCCCTTGGGCCCCTCTTGATCACGCATGCTGGTGTGCTTCCTGCATGTGGACTTTGCTGTTTCTGCGCTGAATGGTGACTCGATTATCTTCAAGTCTTTGAGATTCCAGGCATTCAATCATTTGTTAGCTGGGTACCATCGTTTCTTCTACTTTGTTTGCCTTTGTATCCATTTGTCATCAGTGATATCGGGAGTCAATTGGTCCACTGATTTTGATTTTTGTTCTTTGATACCTGATTGTGCCTCTTTCACTTTTAATCTAGGATAAAAGTGTCCACCTAGATAATCTAGGATAATCTCCCTATTTTGTGATCATTTGATTAAATCATCTTAATCCCATCTGTAATCTTACTTCCCCACTACCATGTAGCATAACGTACCCAGAGGATCTAGGGCCTGAGACAAAGCCCTCTTTGACACTGTTCATTCTGCCTGCCTATGAACTGGCATCAACTCAGCAGCAGGGGGCTGGTTTGAAGTCACCATCACCTGGAGCTTATCACCGAGGGCTAAACCAGAAATAGTAAAAGGGTAACAAGAACTTGCACAAATATTTAGAAATTAAGAAAAATACTTTTAGATAACTCAAATTTAAGAAAATTAGACAATTTTAATTGTATGATAATGTAAATGTGATAACTCGTGGAGGATACATCTGCGTACATTTAGAAAGCAACAAATAGGTCAAATGCATATCTTAGAAGCTTAATCATCAGCCATCTAATGCTTTGTGTCACACGGGTGTGTTCATTTTGTGAAAAACATTAGTAGGCTGAAGAAATGAATAAATAAGTTCTTTAAAAAAAAAACGAACACACAAGAGAAGAATTTCAATCCCCTAATTCCTTTAGTGAATTATATGAATCAAATGTTATAGTCATTTGTTATACCCAGTTAGAATCTAAGTCATCTCCAAAAATGAGCATGCTTGGAGTGGGGGGGTGGGATTAATCTATTTTATTAACCTATGTATCCTTAACTTCTGGTAAGCTACCACTGCTCACTGTGGCTCCCTCCAGGCCTGGTCTCTGGTGGTTAAAAGAAAAATGCCCCAGAGTTCAAGGGCTTACCACTTACCAGCAGGCAAAGCCTGTGCTCACTGTTTCTGCGATCCAGGGCATCTTCCTAGACGCCCCTCTCTTCTCACCCCTTTGCTTCAGAGCTTGCTCAACATTCCTTCAACAGTGCACTCCTTTCTTCTCCCTAGGACCTGTGGGGGATCTGACAGCTAGAAGGTCCGCAGTTTGAAACTGCCCTCCACTCCACAGGAGAAAGAAGAGGTTTTTTCACTTCTGTAAAGAGTTTCTGGGCTGAGCCCTGGTGGCTTAAGTGGTTGAGTGCGGGACTGCAGCCCGAGGACTTGGTGGTTCAAATCCAGCGGCAGCTCTCAGGAGCAGTGCTGGGTAGCTCCCACGACCACCAGAGGGCAGTGATGGCAAAAAAAAAGTTTCTGCCTGGGAAACCCACAGGGGCAGCTGTACTTTGTTCTGTCTGTGTAGCCTGAATCAGACAGTCCTCGGGCAGTAGGTTTGGTATGAGTTTTCCATTCTCCCTATCCTGTTCCTTGCTTTATTTTTTGGTGTGTTCTCCTCATAATCTAATATTCAAAGTATCTGTGTAGCTTGTTTAAAACATTCCTTTATACTGAAGATCTTCAATAACAAAAAGCGACCTGGAACTTGAGAGATTTTTGACAAGAAAGAGAAAAGGCACCGACCGGCTCCTGTTTTGCTTTGCAGTGAGAGCTGCACCAGTCCAGGGTTCTTTTTAATCCTTTCTTTCCGCTTCTCTGGCCTGAAAGAGCCAGGACACTCCCGTTGGCAACAAGGTAGTGTTTATCCTTCAAACCTGGACATTCTGTCCATTCTTCCCATCCAACTGTGGAGAACTCCCTGATGGACTGCGGGGAAAGGACCTTTGCCTTGGAGTGGAGCACTGCATTTGCTGTTTAGCAAATATTTATCAATTACAGTCTACGGGCCAGACGATTGACTACACGCCAGGAACACAGGAGAATTGGCTTGTCCCGGCGAAGTTCACAGTCAGGGCAGCAGAGGTGACTGTCTCAGGACCCTGCATGAACCCCACAGAAACAGGCTCTTGTGTATATAGAGGGGTCCCCAGAACATTTTGTTATAATGTGCATTCTTGTTCCGCATCCATGGCAGAAAGATGAGGTTCTCTGCTCCTGGAAAGATCTACAGCCTCAGAAATCTACATCGGCAGGCAGATCTCCGCGGCCTGTAGTTAGTTCATTCTGTATATCAGAGGTGGAGATGCAAAGTATCAGCAGGGGGCCAAATAGGAATGAACCAGGTGGAAACCCTGGCCAGTAGTTAGGACATCCGAGTGTCAATGTGATGGCAATGAATTCTTCAGGTGTGCTCCCAGTTGACCTGTATTTGAGGGCGCCCTGGTGATGGCAAGGTGATGCACTGGGTTAGCTCCCCCGCTCCGAGATCACCAGTTTGAAACCATCAGCCTCTCTGCAGGAGAAAGGCAGGACTTCCTACTGTGAACAGTTACAGTCTCAGGAAACCACAGGGCCAGTTCTACCCTGTCCCATGGACTGGCTACGTATACGAACGTGATGACAGTGAGAGGGTGTCTATTTATAATTAGAGCAGTCTGAAGGCCATGCTTGTGTTACTTTCTCTCTCTGCTCCTTAACTGAGAGAAAATGAGGCACAAGAAGAAATTAGTCAGGAACCCAGGAAAGTCCATGTTGGCGGGGTGGGGGGGGCGGGAAGGCGCGGTCAGAGGGTACATAGCACCCTGGGTTGACAATCTCTGCCGAACAGTTAGTTCTTTCTCAGTTGAACCCTTGTGTAAAGGCACAGGGGCTCTGACTGCAGGGTGCTGGCAGACGACTCTCGGGGTGGGGGGGGGACCATTTGAACGGAATCATCCTTAGGTTGAGAGGTGCCCTATTGATGCTCTAAGCCCGTGGTATAGGTAAGGAAAAGCACTGAACCATATGGGAAGGTCAGTGTGTGGGACCCAGAGGCTCCTGGGAGACCCAGCCCGGGGATTCCCTGCAGCTGGCCCTGGGGGACAGTTCTATTTTTTCCTATAGGCGTACATTAAGGACTGTATACAACACCTTACTGGAAGGGAGATCGCCGGAAAGAGACGGATTTGAAGTTCAAAAGCAGATTTGTGTGACTACAGAACCCTGGAATAAAATCCTTCTGGCATGCAGCTTGGCGAATCAAACTGAAAATCTTTGGAATCAAACCTTTCTTTGAAGAGAGATTTGACACATTTATAAACCATTTTGATGTAATCAAGAACAAATTGAATAAAATAACATGTGTTAAGTCAGAATTTTCTGCTTTCCCATTCTCATAAATTCCTGTAGTGTAGTATTACCGCATAAACAAGTAAGCACTGATTTACTTGTGTTTGCTTACTCATCAGTAGTGAACAATTTCATGTTTTTCTACATCAAAGACTCTACTCCTAGGTATGAATGGCATGTGCCTCTGTCCCAACCCTACGGCGCCTCCCCACAGAACCACAGCTTCTTCTCACAGTGACAACTGTACACAAGCAGCAGGTAAGCACAGCTTGACTTGTGCTGACTTCCTTCAACCCCTCTGTCTTCCAGTCACTTCCAACATAGAATGGTCTCATACAGTGGGTCTCTCCAGGAGCAGCCAGCCTCATCTTCCGCCCAAGAGTGGTTGGTGGCTTTGAACTCCCAACCTGGTGGTTAGCCATATCGAGGACGTGGTGACATGAATGTGAAATTGCTCACTGCAGGTCAAGAGGTGCAATTTTAAGCCAGAATCGACTCAAGGGCAGTGGAATTTGCTGTTGGTTGGTTGGTCTTGCATATTGGATAACTGCCCCTCGTCCTGGTTGGGCGATCCAGCTCCCATCTCAGGTTCTTTCTCCCTGCCTGGTCATGTGAACAGTTCTCTAATTTAGCTTGGCAAAGTTTAGATTTTCTCCGGAGTAGAGACCCACCCATCATATCCCTGTCTGATGGAGCTTCCATTGTCATCTTTGATTTGTAAGTAGGCACAATAGATTCCTTTGGCTCCAAGATAGTAATTACAAAGCTCACTGCCGCGGAGTTCATTACAGCACGGCATGAGCCTGTGGGGCAGGATAGACTTGCCCCTACCCTGTGGGTTTCTGAGGCTGAAACACTTTCCTGCAACAGATGCCTCGTCTTCTTCCCAAAGAGCAGCTGGCTGTTTCAATCTGCAGACGGTGCAGCTGGCAGTCCAGGCAGACCCATTACATCACCAGGGTTCTTCTTGGCTCCAAGAACTGTGAAGCCATAGGGAGACAGCTCAACAAGTATCCCAACAGGCTCTTCACCAGGTGAAAGCTCTCGACTACAGAGTCACACAGCACTCCGACCCCCGTGGATTTGGAGCCACTATCAACTTGGCCCAAAAATCCCAGAGCCCTTGAATGAAATGATAGTGGATCTTTGTCACAAACTCTTTGAGACTCCCTCATATCTTTTCTAATGTCATCTCCTGCAAGCACATACGAGGTCCCCTCCCAAAGACCCAAAAGAAGCCATGGAGGCAGAGTGGATTACAACTTGAGCTGCTAATCTAAAGACTGGGGGCTCAAACCCACTAGCTAATTTGTGGGAGAGAGATGAGGCTTCTTGCTCCAGTAAAGGAGACTGTGTTGGAATCCATTCAGCGTAGAGGGTTTTCTCAGTCTAAACTCGCACTTCAACCCACTATGTGATTACTCTGATGCGCTCTTTAGTTTTGTTCGTGCTGTCCCTACTGCCTGGTATGAACAGCCTACCCTTTCACTTCACCTGCTCGGCCTAGTTTGCATCTCATTTCCATGCATGTGATCATTCCACCAATACTGACTGGCATGCCAGACCCTAGGATACACGAGGGTCAAGAGGAGGCCCAGCCTCTTCCTCCCACATAGACTGTCAAAGCTATGCAAGTACAGTTTTCACCTCTGCTCTGTCCTCCCAGAAATGTGTGGAATGTGTGTGTGTGTATATATGTATATGTATGTATACACGTATATATATACACACACACACTACATATACAAGGACACTTCAAGAAGTTCATGGGGAAACTCCATATTCTTTTACGTCCATTTTCTCACACTTTTTGAAGCCCTTATAAACAGATCATAAAATGATGTGCTCTTTACTCAAGGATCAGGTGTCTGTCCTCTGTGCCATGATGGCATTCTCTCGTGCCCAGGTTGCGTTGGGTCGGAACCAATGTCACAACAACCACAAAGTTCCTTTTGTGACACGATTTACCTGCAGCCATCACATCTTGACACAGTGCTGGCACCCACGGAAATGAATGCATGCCGATGTGTAAAGGCAAGTGCCCTCTCTCACAGAGTGCTTCAGATGTCATTACTGAGTGAGGAGAACCTGCTTTTAATGGCCAGAAGATATTCATTTCCTGCGCCTTGGTTAGTATACAGCACGGCCCTTTTTTCCAGGCTTCGAAATGGAAATGTAAAGGTTAGAACACTCTGGGTAAGAATGATTTTAAACAATATTTTATGGTGTCTTAAGGCAACCCTTTTATCTTTACATCTTCACTTTTTATTGTCTGGGGTTTTATGAGCTGTGTGCTTGAACTCAACCCAAATGCTGGGTGCCACACTCGAAATCATATGGTCCATCTGCTTCTCTGAAGGAGAGCGGGTGGGATTGTGCACATCAGAATCTCCCTCCCACCCCCGAATCAACACACACGCATTTGGTGGGAGAAAAGGAAAACAGAGCATCTGTGCTCTCTCTGAAAGAGCAGCCAGTCCTGCTCTCACTTCCCAACAACATGGGCCAGGCCGTCACCGGTGTCACCAGGGCCGTCCACAGGCCTTCCTTTGCTTCCTAGGGCATTCTTAGTGGGGACTCATCACTACAAGAAGTCTTCATCACTGGTGAGCACAGGGGAGCCCTGATGGGGTCCTTACTAATGCACTAGCTGCTGGCCACAGTCCAGCAATTTGAAACCCCCAGGCCCTCCGAGGGAGGAAGCTGAAGCTGTCTGCTCCCATAGAGTGTCCATGAGTGTACAGCCTCACAACCCCCCAGGATCCCTCCGCCGCTCCGGCTCAGCGCCCTGGCAGTGGTTTGGAAAGCACAGAGGCATGTTCCCGAACACCCCCAGAACCACGGACGCCACCTTCGCTCCTGTGGAGAACCTTGAGCCATCCTCTGGGCCAGAAGAAATGTTCTCCAGCAATTTCAGAAGCCACACTGGCTGCCCTTTTACACCCATAGATGCCTGTTTCTCTGCATGTCATTAATTAGCGCTCATAGGTGGACGGGGCAGGGCACCTGGTGTGTGAGAGCAGGAGGCCCAGTAGAAGGAGCCAAGCTGCAGGTTGGCCGGGCTGGGTGACTATCATTGGTAAAAGTAGTATTCTCTTCCAAAAAGAGTTTGGATTTATAAACAAACAAACAAACAAACGTGTACTAAAAGTTACCTGGGAGACACCCCCTGTGTTCCATGCCTGCAGGTCTCAGTAATGCTGTCAGGAACAAACCCAAAGCATGCTGCGATGGCTGGGTGAAAGGAAAGAAACAAGAAGGTGGGGACTGCTAAGAGGGAACCCTTGAGAATAGGGCAGCTGGAGTCATAGGACAAATTGAAAAAAAAATGTGCTTGAAGTCTATACTAGAGAGGTATGTTCAGGTGAAACAATGAAAGGTTTTGAATATCAAGCAGAGGAAGGAAAATAAAGTTGAGAATTGAAGTTCAGAACAATAGGGAGGCGTTGAAACTGGGGAAATGATCTGTTTCTAGAACTCCCCAAGGCTAGACTGCTCCAGCCCCTCCCCACAGGACTAAAGACGCTGGCACTGGTCCTCGAGGAATCTGCTGTGCATGAGCTGGCCGGGCAGCATGCCCAGTCAACAGGCACTTGCTGGCTCCTGGTGCTCACAGCCCCTCAGACCTGTGGCCTCTCTCTGCTGCATGGAGTCCACACCTGGTAGCTGTATGGCCCTCGGTGGTTCACCCTTGCTCCTCCCACTGCCGTGCTTCAGAGGGAGGTGAGAGGCATGTGTTTGTTTGACAAACATCACCCATTTGTCTGACTTTCCCATCTGGCTGTGCGTTGTGGAGGTTGGATTCCCATGGCGTCTCATCCTGTGAGGCGGCAATAAAGGAAACAAGGGACCGCCCTCTCCACTAGCCGAGAACTGAGCAAAGTGGATACAGACAAGCTGGGAAGGCAAATATATATATTATTTTTCAAGAGGAAACGTGTGTCCAGAGAGGAGACAAGACCTGCCCATTTTTAGGAGCTGAGCGCATCTGCAGAGGAGTGGTCTCTGCATTCCTCTGGTTCAGGTGGGTGTGGGACGCTAGCACTGCCACCCACACAGGAGGAGGCCACACACACCGAGCTGATGGAAGGTCCTTCCAGCCAGCTTGCACTTCCTCTCCTTCTCATGAGCACTCCACCCTTTCTATAAGACAACAGTGCTTCCCCAACCTTCTCTCCTACAATAGGTGTTCAGAACCTTCATTCACACAGAAGTGTAAATGATAGACCATATTCAAAATGGTGCCTTTGCCAGATGCTCAAAAGTAAGACAATACATCATTGGTGGTGATTATAGTTTCTCAGTGCTGCTGCGACAGAAAGAGTAAGACTGAGTGACTTCAGAGAACAGAAATTCATTTTCCCAAAGGAAGGTAGAAATTCAAATTAAGTGTACCAGCTCTCAGGGAAAGATTTCACTGCGGTGACTTTCAAGATACTCTGTGTCTCTTAGCGTCTAGCTCTCAGTTCCCTACTGATCTCCCTGGGGCATGAATCTTCCTCAGTTTGTTCTTGCTTGTTCTTCTGTTTCAGTGGATCTTTTCATATCTCAAAGTGATTAGCTTAAGAGCTGCCTTACTCTGATGCAGCCTCTATCAGAGCAGAGAAAGCCCTTTTCTCAGATGAGATTTCACATCTGTGTTATCGGGTATCTGACTCAGAGCGGCAGGGATAGGATGGCCACTTCTTTGAAAGAAAGACAGGCACAAGTCAATCCACAACAGTGGCAAAATCCCAACTGGGATAGGTAGGTAGGAACACTGGAGTGGGTGGAAAGCAGTTGGGGACATTGGATCTCTATGTCTAAGATGGGCCCCCAGGGTCAGGCTGAGCTTTGTGACTCTTTTCAATTCTGAAATTAAACAAAACACTGTTCAACAAATGTTTCAGAGGAGAATCAAAAAAGGAAACAGAAATGCTTATAGACAAGTGAAAATGAAAAGTCAACACACAAGCGAATAGAGAATGCTGTGAAGACAGTGATCAGAGAATACTCTAGTGCACTCATGGCTATAACTTAAAACAAGAAAGGTCTCAATCAATGTCCAACTTCACAACTTGAGGAACTAGAAAAAGAGAGCCCAAATCTATTAGAAGACAGAAAGTAAAGATTAAAACAGAGATAAAAGAAATAGAGAATCAATGAAGCTGGAAGTTGCTTTGTTTTTTCAACAGAAAATTGATAGCACATTTAACTCTCCAAAGGGGAAATGAGAGAAAATAACTAATATCAGAAATTAAAGTGGTGATGACTCTGTAACCCTCCACCACCACCCCTAAAAAGGGGGGAGGGGAGAGAATCACAAGAGAATGGTAGGAACCATTGTGTGTAAACAAATCAGAAGCCTAGCTGGAGTGGACACATTCCTAGAAACACATCAACAATGCAAAATGACTCAAATAGAAATAAAAATCTCCATAGACCTATACCAAGTGGACAATTTGAATAGTTAATTTAACAACTGCCAACAAAAAAATCTTGAGTCCTGTGACTTCACTGGGGAATTCTACCAAACAGTTAAAGAAAAAATAACCTTAATCCTTCTTGAGTACTTCCAAAAAACAGAAGAGAAAACTATTCATTCTACAAGGTCAGTGTTAACTCTCTAATTTCAAAGTCAGAGACACACAAGAAAATTACAGACCAATATTGATTTTGCAAAGATAATTTATAGAACATCCACAGGCAACATCATGTTCCATGATGAAAGATTGGAAACTTCCTTGCTAAGATTGGGAACAACACAAAATATTACTTTCACCGCTACTATTTGGGATTGTCTTGGAAATTCTAGTTAGAGCAAGTAGGCAAGAGAAAGAAATTCAGAAAGGAGAGGCAGAGGTAAAACTATCTCTTATAGATAGGTGACATTTATTCAAAGGTAGGAAATCCCAAGAAATATAGAACAAAGGGAACAGAGTTAGTAAATGCCTTTAATAAAGTTGCAACATACAATATCAACACCTAGACTTTGAACCAGTTCAAACTGGTTCAGTAGTTGTCAACACTGTAATATCAGAACAGACCCAAATGTGTAATGTGTGGATGTATGAAACCATAACCACGATAAGAAAAATTACAAGAAACTTGGAATAGGAGACTGAGAAGAGGCATAGTGAGCCCTTTCCAGAGGCTCATGGTCTGGAATATAATATTGTTCAGATGGCAATGCCACCTATAGATCCAACACAATCACAATCAAGATTCTGCAGCCTCCTAACCCCATAGAAAACAACAAGAAGTCCTACGTAACCCAAACCATCTTTAAAAAGAAAAGCAAAGTACGACTCCCAATCTCTGATTTCAAAACATACTGCAGTATCAGGACAGTCAAGTACTGGTAAAATAGCCATCGCAACCGGTGGAAGAGAATTTAGAGTGTAGAAACAAATCCATGCATCAATTAATTTTTGGCAATGGTACCAAGTTCATTCAATTGGAGGAAGGAATAATTCCACCTCCTCAGGAAAACCTGGAAGTTGGACCCAGATTTCTTGCCATACATGAAAAAACTAGAAATTATAAATCTTTTAAAGTAAAGTCCAGGGATGAATGGATTAATAGATCTAATACCAGAGCACAAGTCTAGGAGATGAAAATGTTTAGTCATGACCCATGAAATCAGAGGTGAGATTTGTCAGCCACCTTAGAGACTTGAAGCAGGAACCCTCAAATAGATATTTAAACACCAGCATTCATGGCAGCACTGTTCACAAGGGCCCAAAGGTAGAACAACTTGAGTATCCATCAACGGAGGAATGGGCAAACAAAATTTGGTACACTCATCTAATAAAACATTACTTAGGACTGTGTCATGTCAGAAGCGGAAAACTTACAAGACTTGCAAAAACAAAACCATCTGTTGAGTTCCAGTCCTCACAGGTTTCACTGTGTAAAGTTTACCACAATATTTGTTTTAATTAAAAGAGTAAAATGTTCATATCATTTCTACCACATACATGTAGCTAACAATGAACTTTTCATATTTTTCCAATATAATTTTTAAAACTTTAACTATCCTTGTTCCTTGCTTTTGTAAACACTTTTGACCTCATGGAAATATAGTTTTAAATATCAGGGGGCTTCAAAAGTTCTTGAAACTGGGATTGAAACATAACGGACATTTCTTTTTTACTTAACTTCAAATGTTTTATTATTGGCCCATCAAAAGGGCTGGTGTATCAGATTTGCAATAATGGGTTTTTCACATTCACTTTCATGTTATCTATGACCAGAACATGCTGTATGTCTAACAATTAAACCCTGGAGACTTGGGGATGAAGGAAGTAGGATGAAGAAAGAATGAAGTACATGAAAGTCTCATCTGGCATCAACATCTTCCTTTCAAACTTACAGCAGCAGGATAAAAAAGATTTTGTTCTTGCCACCACATAATGAATTCTTTCCATAAACTTTTCAAAACCCTTTTATATTTATTTCTAAAGAACACATACATATATAGAAAAAGTGAAAAAACATTTCAAAATCAAAAGATAGAATAAAATTAACTTATCAACCACAGATAACTAATACTAATGTTTTGAAATAGTTTGTCCAATTGTTTAACATTATAAATACACTCTTTTGCTGATGGGGATTGTATTTTATAAAGCAAGAAAATTATGTACCCGCTCTTTTGGAACCTGATTTAATCAGTTAATAGACTGCTTTAAAACTGCTTGCAATGAAAAGTCTTCTACCAACATGATCTACACTGTCTACAGACTCATTTTCACTGCCATGGAGTCAAGTCTGACTCACCGCCACCATTTGGACACCGCCACATTTGCCCACCATTGGGCAGTGCTCCTCCCCCTGTGGGTGTCCCAGAGAGTAAATCTTAATGGGAGTCGAGTCCACCGTAGATGGACAAAATCACTTCATCCTCTGAGAGGACACTGAGGTTTTGTGCATGTGTGCCTGATAGTTGTTTGCAATTTTTAGGTTAAGCCTTTAATAATTCAGTGTTGAATGTCTGTGAAGTGCCAGGGATTATTCTAGATTTTCAGGATACAAATGCAATTTTGGATTTTGCTTGAACAGATCCTCTGTGTCATGTCTTAGATTACTTCCTTGGAATACATTTCTAAAAGAAAAATATTGACTAATAAAGGTTTAGTTTATTCCCCCTAAATTGCAGTATAAAAGCATTCTCTTCTCTCATAAATAATGGCTTTCCAATAGCTTTCAATTTAAGAAAACAAAGGAGCAATGCTTGGGGGAAGCTTCAACTTAGCATTCTAGTAAACACACTCTACTGAGAATACGCCAGGACTGGAGAAACATTGCTTGTGAAAGTACAAGTGGATGGCGTGTCTAAGCACACAACTCCAGGACTGGACTGAGGGTTTTCATCCTGTGTCCATCACCCACTAGGGAGTGTCCCTGGGAAGGTGATTCGTCCTCTGTGTGCCTCTGTCATAGATTAAATTGGGTTTCTCCTACACCCATCCCACCCAAATATGTGTTAATGTGACTACACTTATCCTACCCAAATGTGGATTAACTTGGCCCTAATACTTACTAGTGTGTGATTGTCCTCCATTTTGTGATATGATGTGATCATGTTTTGCTCAAGTTATACTGTAATGCAAACGCAGAAAGAAAAAGATTTTTCTAGAGACCAAAACTCATAGCCACTGAGTCCATTCTGACTCATGGCGGCCCTGTATAGGGTTTCCAAGGCTATAAATCTTTTTTTTTAATGATCATATATATTTTTTATTGCTACATTAGCAATGAAAATAAATTGTGAGAAGCAGGAAAAACATGCAATGTCATGGAGATTTTTGAGTAATAGAGGTACCGACTGGAGGTTGAAAATAGCATATCCTGTAGGGAAGGCAAGGACCACATACATAAAGCTCTTACATGGTGGGTCATTGATAGCGTGGGCCATGTGAGAGTGACACACCAATGAGAAATTTTCAAACAAAGATGATGGCTCATTGGTTACCTCTGCTCTCAGCCAGAGAATGTGGTTAAGATATCAGGAAATTCCTGAAATCTCTACAAACACATAGGTTTACAAAACGAAGCCTATCAAACTAAGACAACACTCAAGCAATGATGCATTTTGCTCCCGGGAGGACATTCCCATTTTATGATGTTTGCACACATTCTTTCTCTTGTTGGATAGTTTCCTTTGAGGGGAGAGTATTTTTTTCTTCAGTATTAGTTTTCTTCAGTTTTGACTTGTCAAACTTCTCCACTTCGGACAAATCTGGCTTATCACTCATCTTGCTTGAAGGTTTAAAGATCCGCTAAAGGATAACCCCTAGCTTGACACAGGATTTCACTCAGGACAAGGTTAGTGTTCCTGCACAGAATCCCGCAATTTAAATCTTTATGGGCGTAGAAAACCTCATCTTTTTCCTATAGAGACAATGGTGGGTATGAACCACCCACCTCTTGGTGAGCAGTCACATACTTAACCCACAGTAATACTAGCACTCCCATTGCCCAGCAAAGGCACCCTGAATTTGGACTTCCAGCCTTCTAGCTTAAGCCACACACTTGTGGTACTTCTGCAATCATAGGACCGGATAACTCAAGCAGAATTGGGTACAAGGGGTAGGGCACTGCTCTAACAGATACCTAAAATGTGGAAGCAGTTTGGAAGTTAGGTAATGATTAGAGACTGAAAGAGTTTTAAGGTGTCTAGCGATCGAAGCACAACTTTCCTTGAGAAGACTGAGGTGTCATGATTGATGTCAAAGGCAATGCTGGTGATGACTCAGAAGGAAGTGGGCAGAGCTATCTGTAGAGAGAGTCTCTGTCATCTCAGAGAACATGCATGATCCCAGAAGCACAATGCTTCTAGCAAGATGGATAGTAAGTGTACTTCTGCTGAGCCTTCTAAAAAGTTATGCACATGTGACTAGACAAGTGAGGAAGGGAAGTATGTTTTATACATGGCAAATAATCTGTCTGGATTATGTTCAAATATCTCACTGAAAGTAGAACTTGTGATAAATTTTAATATTAGAAGAAATTTCAAAGCAAGGTTTTAAAAGGGTTGCATGGTTCTTTCTTGTAGCTTAAAGTAAAATGCAAGAAGAAAGAGGTGGCATTAAGAATGGAGTGTGCAAAATGAAAACAAACGTAAAGACTTGGAGAGTTGGTATATAAACTAAGAACATATGTCCTCAAATTTTCACCAACCATGTGGCTACACAAACTTTTGTTAAAGAGATTAGGCCAATCAAATGAATCTCACAAATTATCACAGCAGAAAGCCCATCCAATTAGAACAAAGGAGGCAGAAAAAGTACAAAAGTAAAGAATGCAATTCTATAGGCAGGAAACAAGCAAAGGGAGCTCCATCTGTTGTCCTCTAAAAATAAGTAAGGAAAGAAAGAAAGAAATGGACCACCCTGAAGCTGTCCCACGATCAAGACTGTTGGCAGGAGCATGAGAGGCAGAGTTACCTTGGTTGAAACCGGTGGGGAAATGGCCTCTGGGGCATCGATGAGTGAGACCACAGAATCTAGATTTCAGAGTCAGATCTTTGCCAGGTCAGTTCAGGGGTGTGAAATGCTGTTAAGGGGTGGCAGTGGGGCTGGGCTGCCCAAAGTTGGGGACAGTGCTGCTGTTCCCAAGCTGCAGTAAAGCAGCATCTGTCAATGCTGGGGTTGGGGGTGGGGGTGAGGGGCAGCATTCAGAAGGACTAGGAGAATAGGGCTGCCCACAGCCCAGGGGACAGAGGAGCCATACCAGCAGGCACAGAAGATGGCACTGAAGCACAAGGCTGAAGGGTCTCCACGAGGAATCCTGGGAGCGTGGCTAGAACTCATGGAAGGTAGTGCCATGGCTGAGCTTCCCTTAGAGAACAGGTTATGCACAAGTCCTGGGAGCTAAAGTAAATTGTTCTGCTGATATTCCTGGAACCCATTATCCCTTTGATTTCCCCCACTTGGAATAGAAATGTCTACCTTATGTCTGTCCCTCTGTTGTACTTTGGACACAGGCAAAGTACACAGGTTGAAAATGAAGACGCATCTTTACACAGGATAAAATATGCCTAAGCCTCTCCATATTTGATTATAGGATTCCGAAGGTGAGGTTTGGGACTAAGGTTTAATTTAAGATTTGGGGCATGATGTGGTAGGATGAGTGTATTTTACATGTGGCAAAACACACAACATTGGCGGGGGAAGCAAAGGGTGGGATGTCATGGACTGAATTGTGTTCCTCCCACCCCACCCCACCCCCAAATGAATAAACCTAATTATGTCATGATTCTCAGTACTGGGTGGTTACCCTCCATTTTGTGATATGATATAATTACATCCTTACTCGTGTCTCCCCCTTACTTAAGTCCCACCCTGATTCAAGAATACACGGAGAAAGAAAGCTTTCCTAGAACTGGTGTTCTGAATTCAAAATGCCAGCCTCCTGAACTGAATATAAATATATTTGTTCAAACTTCCACATGAGGGCTTCTGTTACAGGAGAACAAAATCACTAAGATAAGTTCTTCATCTATGAAATGGTGGCAACAATGAAATGCTCCCTACAGGGCCATGTTGGTGAGCACATGTTGGAAGCATGTAATAAGTACTGAGACCACCCGTGCCTAGCACATACCGAGTACTCAATAAATGCCAATGCTTGAAAAGTGTGATTGACATAGCTTTTCTCCAGCATAACTATCACATAAAGGAAGGTACATATAGTTCTCCAGTTTCCAAAGGACATTTTAACTTGCTGATCCAACCAAATTATAAAAGATTATCTATAATCAAATGTGAACCCTACTGGAGCTTGAGTTTATCACTTCTATCTCCTACTATCTACCATCATCTCGGTGTGCACCAGGATCTGGGGACAGCAAGGTCCCATGGTGAGGGGACACTCTACCTCCTGGTCTGAACAGGATCACCGTTCTCCTGGACACTGTCGGAGCAATCCCCTGACAGAGGTCTTTTTCTAAAGACATTATCTGCATGCTGTTCTCTAAAACTTTCTGCACCACAGGCTTGCAGGAGGCTGTTCAAACCCCAAAAGATTCCCATTTTGAGCCATATGACAAACTACCCACAGAAGGCCAATTTGACGGGAGCTATAGTGCAGTATGAATTCTGACATCCATTCATTGGTGATTAATAACATTGGGGAAAATAAGCCAGCAGGTACCGGTGTGGAAAGAGGAAGCTATTTTAAACTTCGTCCACTCTAATTAAGTAGTTTTTTCTTATAATACTTGCAACTTAAAAATAGGATTGCTCTGTCAATGGAGGGCCACTTCACAGACAACATGGAGAAGTTTAGTTAGATTGCTTCAAGCCGGAATGTTATTCCCCAAGGGTTTTGATATTGGTTTGTACTAGTAGTCTGAAGTCCAACTTAAATGTCTGTGTGGTGCCTTGGCAAGAAGGGTACAGTCTACTGCGCCACAATCCTGACATCAGGGGACCCTGGGTGGAGAATGCTTATTATTGGCCTCCTATGTACCACTGGTCTACCAGACGCCTCAAAAGCCAGCCACTGGTGATCATGAGTCTTATACTCTTTTGCCCCAGCGCATTGGTGATCTGTGAGACCCGGGTTCAACACACAGGCATCAGCGGCAGGCTTGGCGAGAATAGATGACAGGAGTGGAAACACTATGTATGGGTAAGTGCCAACACTTGACTTTATTTTTATGTTTTAAAACAAGTTTTTTGCTGTAAATTAGGTGTAAATTTGCTGCAAATTACATTTCAAATGATCAACTGTATTTAGCAGTCTAAAGTGCTCAGCAACCTGCTCCCGCTCCTCGCCACCCCCCACTCCCCAGAAGTTTATCCTCCATGCTTCCTTTGCCCTCTCTTCTCTCCCTTGTGGGTCTCTCTCTTCCCACCCCCCACATTTATACAGTGGGTCAACCCTCCAGCGAGGCAGCATTTTCAACAAGTGGCTTGTTGAGTTGGTTAGCCAGTTGGTCTGGCAACTCATTAAACTAGTGGTCTGATGGCAACCTAACCTTTGACACTTCCCACTCATGGAACCAGTGGTCACAGGGCAAATCAACGGCTGCAATGTGCAAGCAATGTCCTACTGATGAACGCAGACTAACCTCCTTGCATACACCTCTCTCCCTATTCATGCAGTCGTCCATCAGTCCATTTAATCAAGTTCCTATTAGCGCACACACGGTGACTACATCAGCTAAGGTCTAATCAGATGAAATCTAGGAAAGGCTCCAAAGACTGTGTGATCTCGATATCTAGAACTGTTGAGTTTGGGGACTCAGGATGCACAGCAACATGGCCTTACCAGCCAGCAAACCCGTATTTGTTCTGTGTTTTTATCTTTGTCATTTGACAAATAGAATATGGTATTCCTGAGTTGTTTTCATTTGTAGATTACTTTTTTGTTACTAGTAAAATCAAACTTGTTTCCAAAGACGTGGTAGCTAGATTTTATTTATTAGTAGTAAGTTATATGTTACACTATCCATATTGTTATAATTATATATCAATAGTAATAGTCATTAGTAACTTTATTATCAAAACATTTTGTGAATGGACTTACAAGCTTTTATTATTTGTCTATTAGTACCGTGCATATATTTCTCTACATATTCTCTTTATTTTCCAATTGGAGTTAATTTTTTTCTATGACTGATTAGAACAGTTTTTATATTAAAGGAATTAACTCCTTTATCAGAAAATAATTCTATAAAAGGTTTTAAAAGAGTTACTTTAAGAGGTTTTTTCTTTTATAAAATTATTACACTATCTTTATTTTTAATGTTCCTGCCTTCAGTATTGTTTAGTTTTCCCAAATTGTGGTTTCTAAAATATTCTCCCATCTTTTCTCCTTGAATAAATCTTTAACTCATCTGATATTTTGATATGATGTAAAAAATATAATCTAGTTATATTTTCTAAGATTCAACCAGTTACTTGTAGTTTTTACTTTCCAAATGTTTCTACTGGTATCAAGACACAGCCTAAATGGGCCTCCTTCAGCAGTCCATGACATCAAATGACTGCCAACGAAATGGCCAAGGCAATGAACAGATTCCACCCAAAATTATGGAGAAAGGCGCAGGCAGCTTCCCTCTGAGAGCATTATCGATGATAGTATTTTGTGTAAAAGCAGTTGCAGGGGGACAAATGCTCTATGCCGAACCAGAGAAACACTTATTCCGCGCCAGTAGTCAAGAGAGGTGAAGATGAAAAGAAACACAAGGAATACAAAGGTCAGATATGACTGAAAGGTTTAGTCTCATTTTTAAAGATCAAACATACTTTACTACCAAAGCCCTTAATTTATCCAGATGTGAACTCCCTGTGCCTAGATAACATTCCAGACCTTTCCTTTGGGTCAGTACCCCGGTAGGTTGACCACACGGCCAGGGAGTATAAGGACTGGACACTCCAATTCCTAAAGCAAGTGCATTGCCATCAAGTCCATTCTAACTCATCGTGACCTTGCAGGTCAGAGTAGAACTGATTCTATGGCCTTCCAAGATCCTGCCCATCTTGACAGGAGTAGAAAGTCTCCTTCTTCTCCCTGGCATGACTGGTGAGTTCAAACTGCTGACCTTGCACTGGGCGTCACTCCCACCCCCACCCTCCCACAGGGCAGCTTGGACTATGCACAGAGAACAACACATCTTTGCTAGATTTGGAGGCATCACTGCTTTCATGAGAGAAGCAAGTTCCCACTGGTTGGTGGTTGTCCTGCTAGAGGGTGAACTCAGTGTCTAGAGATGCCTGTGAACAAGGTCTTCAGAGACCCAATCTCCAAGACTTCCTTCATTTCTTCCTTTCCTCTTGTTCCTTGTTTTTAAAACCATGATAGTCTGATATTCAAAACATGCCTCTTCTCCTTGCTCTACTTTGCTAAGTATTTAGAGAGCACGGTCTATATGCTTATCAATGCATAGGTATGGTAGTTACATAATCTGGTGTCAACTTAAGACTATGAAGAGCAAAGAAGTGTTAATCAGGTTGCAGCTTGAGGACCTCATTTGGAGGCACTATGGAGATAACTCGATGGCTGGAGGCCAGACCCACACACTGTGCTTCACCTTCCTGCTGACGAGACACACGGAGCTACGCTGATGGAGCCAGAGCCCTGGAGCTGGAGGAGCCACATGGAGACCCACACCAGTGCTGAGATGCCTCCACCGCCACTGGATCCACAAGACTTCCAACCCACTGACCTGTGATCTTCCAACTTTCAGTGCCATTGCAGGTGCTGTGTGAGTTTGAGAGGGTTTATAGACAGGCTTCAGACATATGGGTTAATATTGGACCTATGGACTGATCTGGACAGGGTTAAGGTGTTTTTTCAATATACAATGGATGTTCAATTTAAAATTCTTTTTTAAATGATTTTATTGGGCGCTCTTTCAGCTCTTATAACATTCAATACATCATTTGTATACATGTTACCATATTTGTTTCCAAATATTTTCTACCTGAGTCCTTGGTATAGCTCCTCTTTCTCCCTGCTTTTTTTTTAATTAATCATTTTATTGGGGGCTCATGCAACTCACATCACGATTCATACATACATCAAATGTATGCAGGTCACATTTGCACACTTGTTGCCATCATCACTCACAAAACATCCGCCCCCCACTTAGGCTCCCAGTACCAGCTCCCCATATTTCCCTTCTCCCCACTCCCCTCCCCCATGAACCCTTAATAATTTACAAATTGTTATTAATTTTTCAGATCATACACTGTCCAATGTGTCCCTTCACTCACTTCCCTGTTGTTCATGCCTCAGAGAGGAGGTTATACGTAGATTGCTGAAATTGATTCCCTCTTTCTATTCCACCATTCCTCCACCTCCCCAGTATCACCACTCCCACCACGAGTCTTGAGGGATCATCTATCCTAAATTCCCATGTTTCCGACTCCAGTGCACATCCCTTGGTCTAGCAGGATTTGACTGGTAGAACTGAGATCATGAAAGTGGGTGGGAGGAAGCATTTGAGAACTAGAGGAAAGTTACATATTTCATTGTATCTACACTGTACCTTAACTGGCTCACCTCCTCCCTGCAACCCCTCTGTAAGAGGATGTCACTTCACCTATTGATGGGCTTTGGGTCCCCAATCTGTACTCTCCCTCATTTATAATAATATTTTTAGTTCTTTGATGCCTGACACTGGATCCCTTGGACACCTCGTGGTCCCACAGGCTGGTGTGCTTCTTCCATGTGGGCTGTGTTGCCTCTGAGTTTGATGGCTGCTTATTTACTCAAGGCTTTAAGACCCCAGACGCTACATCTGTTGATAGCCGGGCACCATAAGCTTTCTTCACCACCTTTGCTTATGCACACATTTGTCTTCAGTGATCGCGTCAGGAAGGTGAGTGTCATGGAATGCCAATTTAATAGAACAAAATGTTCTTGCACTGAGGAAATACTTGAGTGGAGGTCCAATGCCCATCTGCTGTCCTACTATTAACCCTATAAGTATATGCTCATTGAATCTAGTTCCCCATCATCATATAAATATATGCACCTATATACATGCCTATATTTAAACCTCTATAAATGTTCTTCACCTCCCAGTTCTTTCCTTTATTTCATTTTACTTTACTCTTTTCCCACTACCATGCTCAGCTTCCATTTGGGTTTCAGTATTTTCTCTGTTACATTACTCTTGATCAATTCCTATCGGAATTCTCACACCCAACTTGTCACTGATTTTGAATCAACTGTTATTCCCTTATCCCTGGGCCAGTCAACACCACCTCCTTTCTCCCTCCTCCCCTTCTTCCATGTCCCTCTCGGAACCATCAGTCCATTGTTTTTGACTCCAGACTGTTCATCCAGCCTATCTTATCTAGGTAGACCTGCAGAGGTAATAATATGTACAAAAAAGGCATCCTAAAATGAAGCAACCAAAGAAAATAAAACAATGATAACAACAAAAAAATGATGTCCAATATATATGTAAAAAAATAAAAATCACACTATAAAAACCTGTAAATAGTTTAAGACTCTCTCCTAAGATTATATGTTATACAAAAGGCTCACTCTGAAGCCTTTACTCATGAAACAGCTTCTTCCCTGCTCATGGGCCACACAACTTAGGCTGCAAGCAGAAGGCGAGTGTTGGATGTGTGCCCTGTCCTGTCTGCCCACGGAATGCTGCACCCACATCAATTTGGCTATCAACAAGCATCCATGGACTTCTTTTTTTTTTATTTCAATAACTCCTTCTCAAGTCAGACATGCTAGGGACAGCCCACCGTCCCTGGGCAGAAAGCCATCTATCAGCACAGGCAGAGTTCCTGGAGGGAGGATGAGCTCTCATTACAAGAGGTCACCACACCTCATTATGCAGGGCTCATGAAAAATGTACCATGCTTGATTTGAAGTCTCCCTGGGCTTGCAAAAACCAACCTCCTGTTTTCAGCAGAAAAGGCCAGCTAGGAAATGCCAGGGAATTTGGGTAGAAAGGAAAGTACTACGTTCCTGTGTGAATATTTGGGCTCATTTGGGCCACTGAGAAACTCTTAGCAGGGTTACCTCTGCAGCTGCATTGGCACCAACTCCTCCCCTTCCGGGCAAGTGTAATCTTTCAAGTATGCAAGCATAGAATCTCCCTGTCTGAATCTCCAAGATCCTCCCTGCCATCTTGGGAGTTGTGAGGACTTGTCCATCACTGCTTCATAGATCATCCAGCCCCCAGAATGTTCAACTCCTTCCCCAGCATGTCTCTAGACAGTGTTCTCAACATGTGGGCTGTGACCCCTGTGGGGGTCGGATGAACCTTTCACAGGGGTCCACCCTGTTCATAACAGTAGCAAAATTACAGTTATGAAGTAGCAACGAAAGCAATTTGATGGTTGGGAGTCACCAGAACACGGGGAACTGTATTGAAGGTTCATGGCCTTAGGAAGGTTGAGAACCACTGCTCTAAGAGAAGACATTCCAGCACTTTTGTGGAGCCCAACATCACTGTCTGAGAGAGAACATGGCGTTGGGAGGGAGGAAAAGTCATCAACAACCCGCCATGTGAATATGATCCAACTTCACTTGCTGAGAGGGAAGGGAACTTGAGGCACTGAGGGAAGAGCATCCAAGCCTTCTGCATGGATGACAACTCAAGGTCAAGAAGCCACAAGCCTCACACCTGGACCAGCAGAAGACATCATGCTGAATGGAAAAAGGGTTAAAGTTGTCAAGGATCTCATTTCACTTGGATCCATAGTAAACACTCAGGGAAGTTGCACTCAAGAAAACAAATACATTGCGCTGGCAACTCTGCTGTGCACGATTTCTTCGGAGTGTTACAAGCAACAAGGTCACTCTGAGGCCTGAGGTGTCCCTGACCCGAGCTGGGGTTTTTCAATGGCTCGAACCCATGAGAAAGGAAGAAGGGAGAACAGGGACGAAGTGATGCATTGGAACTGTGTGGGGAAGAATTCTGACAGTTCCATAAACTGACTGCCCCAAACCAATCATCTGCTTTTGGAGAAAGTACATCCAAAGTGCTCTTTACAAGAGAGACCTCATCTCATAGGTTTTGGTAGACGTGTTGTCAGAGAGACCAGTCCCTGGAGAAGGATGTCCTGCGTGGTAAACTAGAGCATCATTGACAGAGGAGGCGCCACGGTCAGCTGGGCTGGTGCAGTGGCTGCAGCAGTGGGCTCAAACAGAACCAGGTGTGGCTGATGCAGGACTGGGCAGCGTTCATTCTGTGGTGCACAGGGTCCAAATGAGCTCAATGGCAATTAACAGCCACCCTCAAGTCCTGCCCTGGAAACACAACGAACTCAGACCCAGAAGCTGTGTACTGGTTCTTCCCACAGGCTGCCCTCCCTCTTCACCTAAGTCTCCTGTAACATGAGCCACTTATTCCGTAGTTCAGAAGCCAGCTGATGAACATGGGCATAGGTTTTGCCAGCCCCCATGAGTAGAGATTAGTGGACCATCCCATACCTTCAAAGCTAGGCTCTACCTTGATCCCAGCACAATATTCCTGACTCTAGCAGATTGAGCAGCACTTGATAGGCTCAGTGCTAAGCATGCAGCCCCCACTTATCTGTCAGTTTGTCACATTTGTGTATTGCTGTGAAGATGGAAATGATGTCACTGGTATTTCAACTACCAGCAGGGTCACTCAAAGTGATCAGGTTTCAGCGGGGTTTCCAGACAGAGAACAGACTACAAAGAAGGAATAAGATATCTGCTTCTGAGTACTTAGCCACTGAAACCTTATGGATAACATCAAAACACTGTCAATCTGGATGTTGAACAAATCATCAGAGAAGCGGAATTCTATGCAGAAGCATGTGGCATCAGGACTAGAGGAAGGCTTATTAACAACCTGAGATGTGCGGAATGCACAGGCTTGTTTGTAGAAAGAGAGGAGGACTTGAAGCTCTTACTGATGAAGATCAAAGGTTGCCGCCTTCGGTGTGAGTTGCCTCCTTTCAGTGTGGAAAGAAGTTGAGAATTCTTATAACTGGACCTATATATAAGTTCTTGATAACCAGATAAAAGGAATTTATCTTGCTGGGATCAAAGTTCAGAAAATCAGCAGGCAAGAGATCAAAGGACACATTGTGTTGAGTAAATCTGATGTCCAGCGCCTCTTTACGTGTAGCAAGGACCAAGGTGTGCCCTACCCATGCCATAGGACTTCCAATAACCTCATACGCAAGTGAAGGTTGGACAGCGAATATGGAAAATTGAAGAAAAATCGATGCATTTGAACTATGTTGCTGGTGAAGAGTATTGAAAGTGAAACACGAACTGCTAAAAGATCAAATCCGTCTTGGAGGAAGTATGGCCAGAATGCTCCTGTGAGGCAAGGATGGCACGGCTCTGCCTTGTGTACTTTGGACATCTTAGAAGAGACCAGTCCCTGGAGAAGGTCATCATGTGTGGTCGAATAGAGGGGCCTTGAGAAAGAGGAAGGCCCGCGGTGGGATGGACAGACACAGACACAGTGGCTACACAATGTCTCAAATATAAGCCCAATTGGGAGGACGGCACAGGACTGGGCAGCATTCTGTTCTGTAGTACACAGCGTTGCTGTGGGTCAGAACCGACTCAATGGAACCAAATACACTTTCGGCATGCTGCATGAGTGTCCTCACCCCACTCCACTCTGGTGTCATTGTGCCCACAGGGAGACTGAGAGTGTGAGAGATTGATTTTTCCACAGTGGCAAAGTCACAAAATCTCAATATCAGACAGGTGGAATCATGGTGCTCTCTTAAAGGGCCTATTGATCAGATATAATTTCTTGGATCAGAACTTTCCTGTGATTCCAAAGCCAGAATTCGGCACACCTGTGAGATTGGAGTGCCCTTGGCTGCTCTATGAAGTCTGATTGCTGGATCCTGCCACTCTTGGGAAAGGCGGTTATACTTCAGATTCCCCAGAAATAAGTCTGGCAGCCAAAACAGAAGCACTTAAGACGCCATCCAGGAAAAGCTCCTACTTAAAGATGGGGGAAACGGAGGCAGGGCAACAAAAGGACTTTATCAAGGTTTCTCAGCCATGCCAAGACCTTGTGTGAAGTCCCACCTGATGGCACTTTGGCTACATCACAACTTGCATGCTTTACTTATGTAATTGGGGGGAAAAATGAAACTCAGAGCAAGAATCGACTTCCCCAGGTCGCTGAGCCCTGGACTGGCAAAATGAGAAGCTGAAGTCATCTATATGATGGAAACGGCACAGAGGCCAGTTGAGAGCACGGGCTCTGGAATCAGTTGGAGTTGGACCTTTCTAGTTATGTGCCCTTTCTAGCTATGTGCCCCAATGGAGGCTTGGTAGCATAGTGGATTATGAGTTGGGGGGCTAACCACCAGGTTGATAGTTTGAAACTACCTGCTATTCCTTAGGGAACAAGCAGCTTTCTGTACCTGTAAAATGTATAGTCTTGGAAACACCCTGCTTACCCTGTCCTATAGTCTCTAGGAGGGTGGCATAGGGCTTACTCATTGGGCTGAGATATACTAAGTCAGCAGTTCAAAACCTCTTGGGAGAAAGACAGGCTTTCTACTCTTAATGACCATTACAGTGTCAGACATTCGTAGGGACAGTTGTATCCTGTCCTGTAGGGTCGCTGTGACTTGAAGGCAGTGAATTTGGAGTCTAGTGTGTCAGGCACAATTCCAAATGCTCTTACCTTATCTTCTTCCACTCAACCAAATGCAAACTCACTCCATCGAGTCAACCCTACAGGACAAGGTAGAACTGGCCTGTGGATTTCCATGACTATAACCCCCCTCCTTTTAAAGTATTTTATTGGGGCTCTTATAACTCTTATCATAATCCATACAGCCGCTCATTGTGTCAAGCACATTTGTACATTTGTTGCCCTAATTTTCAAAACATTTGCTTTCTACTTGAACTCTTGGTATGAGCTCCTTATTTTTCCCCTCCCTTCCTGCTCCTTCCTCCCTCATAAACCCTTGATAATTTATAAATTGTTATTTTGTCATATCTTACACTGTCCAATGTCTCCTTTCACCCACTTTTTGTCCTCCTTCCTTCAGGGAGGAGGTTACATGTAGAACCTTGTAATCAGTTCCCCCTTTTTACTTCACCTTCCCAGTATCACAACTCTCACAACTGGTCCTGAAAGGTTTATCTGTCCTAGATTCCCTGTGTTTCCAATTCCTGTATGTACCAGTGTACATCCTCTGGTCTAGCCGGATTTGTAAAGTAGAATTGGGATCATGATAGTGGTGGGGGAGGGAAGGCAAAGGAAGCATTTAAAAACTAGAGGAAAGTTGTATGTTTCATTGTTGCTACACTGAGCTCTGACTGGCTCATCTCCTCCATGCGACCCTTCTATCAGGGGATGTCCAGTTGCCTCCAGATGGGCTTTGGGTCCCCAATCTGAACTTCACCTCATTCACAATGATATATGTTCTTTGATGCCTGATACCTGATCGCTTTGACACTTTGTGATTACATAGACTTGTGTGCTTCTTCCATGTGGACTTGGTTGCTTCTCAGCTAGATGGCCATTTGTTTACCGTCAAGCCTATAAGACCTTAAACACTGTATCTTTTGCTAGCTGGGCACCATCAGTTTTCTTCTCTACATTTGCTTATGCACCCACTGTGTCTTCAGCTATCAAACAACTGTAACTCTTTATAGGAGTAGAAAGTCTTGTTTCTCCTTCAGAGTTACTGGTGGTTTCAAACTGCAGTCCTTGTGGCTAACAGCCCAGCAGATAAACCAGTGCAGTACACCACCATCTGGACAAATCATGCTAAGTGACTAACCTGAATCCCTCTAATAAACAGTGAAGCCAGATTCACACTGTGTCATTCAATCTGGGCTGCTGCTGCTATGAATGTGATGAACAGGTCCCAGGAGGCCTGGCCCGCTCCGTATGCCTTCTACCATATAACAAGGCTGTCCTTATACTGCGGGGCTAAGCAGAGAAAGAAGCCATCAATAGGTGGGTCTTTCTTTCCACATGGAGAGGTAGGAAGTAAACATAGACTGGTGGAGTCCATGCTTTGTATGATCCGCTGATCTGCTTTCTAGTGGCCTCTCTCTCCTTGTGGTTTGTCCTTAGAGATTATTCTGTTCTCCTTGCTGAGAATTTGAGGTTCCCTTAGAGAAACAGAAATAGAACAGAATTGGGGGAGGGCTTCCTCTGTCCCAATGAAACCCTGGCTGCAAACCCTGCTTCCCAGTGCACCCCACCCCATGCCTGTACCCTACCTCTCCAAAGTGGAAGACAGATTCACATGTACACTTTTCAGATGGGCCTCTCCATGGCTGTCACCTTTGCAGGAGTGAAAGACAGCCCACTGCCCAGCCCTGCCTGTCCCCTTCTGAGCACTTCTATTGAAGGGCGCTCTTATCTCCCATCTCACCACTCCAGGATTGATTGAGAGATCACACTGTCTCTAGTCTGGGGTGCACAGATGGGCAGGGATGGGGCAGGTTTCCCAAATCCATGAGACTTGAGCAGATGACCTTCTGGACGCTGCCAGGGCTCAATGGAAGGCTTCCCGCAGCATTCTGAGTCCAGGACAGGGAGGAGAGAGGGGGTACAGCTCGTGCTCTGTGAAAGAAGACCTGGAACACAATGCAATTGAACCCACTGCCCACGCCCAGTGACCAGACAGCACAGGCTAGCACTGCCTCTGCAGGCTGCTGACACCATAACTCTACCGGAGTAGAAAGGCCCATCTCTCTGCCATGGAGGGGCTGGTGGTTTTGAACTGTGAGACATACGATTAGGCACATCCCTGATAGGTCTCAGCCCTCCAGTCCTTGTCAGCTGGGTGCAGAAGCTTACTAAGATGGGGTCTTTTCTGCCCTCACTCTCATTGTTGAGTAGCGGTGTTTTCCAGAGACCCTAGGACTGACACACTATGATATCATCAGTCTGGGCCCACAAGGAATGGAGTTCTAACTGTCCCCTCAAAATAAGTTTAAAACACTCATCGTGGATACACTTCGGTTCCTAGCAAAGCTCTTTGAGGTCCTGGATGATATACACAATACAAAGGAGGCCTGGGACCACAGTTTGAGAGTGGCTGCTTTGGGGCATTTAACATCTGGGAGTCTGCTTCTTCCCAGACGTCTTTGCCCAGCTCCAGTCTCGGCTTAGCACAAAGTAGGTGATCAATACAGGGCCAGAAAAGCAATGGGTGAGAGTCCAGCTGTACACTCTGGACAAAGCTCACCTCAGGGGGCGGGCCTCCACTGGCTGTCCTCGGGAGGGCGGAGGAGACTCCTGGAGGAGCAGAAGCAGCCCCTTCCCTGGGCCCAGGAGGCTTCTATACATGGACGGCTTCCCTCTTGGCTCTGCGTTTTTCCAATTTCTCGCAAATGCATCTGGAATGCATTAGAAAGGGGTCAGGCTGGTTTGGAAAATGTTTGGGTAACTCTGGACATGGGAGTTGGAGCTGGAAACGTGTGGGGGGAGCGCGACCCCTGACAGAGTTCATGGTGTGACCAGAGCTCGGCCCGACTGCCAGCCCAAGCTCAGCTCCCCGCTTGCCCTGCCCACCCGCCCTCTGCTCACTCTGCCTCCAACCCTCAGAAGAACCCCCTCAGGGCGCTCCCTGGAACGGAGCTCTCCCCCTCCCCATGTCTCTCCCAGCCCAACCACACACCCCATCAGGCCCGCTCCACAAACAATAAGGGTAATAAAGTCAAGAAAACAAGACAGTTATCATTTCCCTTCTACCGAGCCCTTACCAGGTAAAGGTCTTCTCCTGCTATCCTTCCAACCCACTCCCGAGCCCTATGTATCTGTTCCCACTGCACAGATGTGGAAACGGACGTGCAAAAGGCAGTCGGACTCTCCAACGTCATAAAGCTGAACCTCACCTCAGACCCAGAAAGAGCTGACACTGAGAGGCTTCTCCCAGCCCCACCTCACATGGCATCCCCTGAGCGTCACACCATCTCAAGAAGCCAGGCTTTTCTCCCCAGTCAGAAAGGAAGGAAGGAGCCTGGCAGGAGTGGGGATGGTCCTCTCCATGTGGCCTTCAACCAGGCCCTGGCCTTCAGCTATGGCTCCCAACGCCCACCTGGCTGGGCACCACTCGTTAAACCCACCACCATCCCCATGAGCAAACACACAGTGAGAAGCAAGCCGGAGTGCTCAGCCCATCCTGTGCCCAGAAAACACGGGAACCTTCCAGGCTAGACAGACGGGAAGCAACAGGAAAGTCTCTAGCTTGGACTCTCCCTGAGAAATCTAGGCCTAACTTTCCTGACTGTATTCTTTGCTGTGTGAATGGGTCTCAGTATTACGTGTTCTCAGTCGATGGAAAGCATGCTGGAGTGTGGGGGGCAGTGAGGCGGGGGTTGGGGGGTGGTTAAGGGCCCTGTTGGCATAGTGGTTACACATTGCACTGCCAATCTGTGAGGTCAGCAGTTTGAAGCCACCGCAGGAGAAAGACTTGGCTCACAACGCCATTACAAAACCACGGTTTCTGAAGCTCACAGGACAGTTTAGCCCTGCTCCAGAAGGTCCTGAGTCAGCCGTGAGGGGATGGCAGTGTGCTTGAGTTCAATGGTGTGCTTAGTGGGTTTTCTGAAAGGGGTCAAAATGGAATGTGGGAAAAGACGCGACTACATCCACCCTCATGTGCTTGCTCCAGGAGGACATCTGCCCAGTCCAATGCAGCCTCTGGCAGCAGTGACCATGCAACCGGTCTACTTTTCAGGTACACCAGGTGAGATACGCGGTGCAGTTCAGTCATAATTTCCACCGTGTTACAGGTTCCAGTATTTGGGGCACAGAGGAGAAGGCATTACTAAAATCAGTTTCACTTGTTACCGCTGACAATGATTGTATGGCGCCAGCTGTGGCCGGCATTACAGCTCAGCCTGCTTAAGAGCGCTGTCAGCCCCGGGGCCAGTGCCCGCCATCTTCACTCCGGGAGCTCTGTCTCCGCCCCCACCCTCACCCCAAGACCAGCCGGCTCAGTCCGAGCAGCGCTCAACTCTTGACACCTGCCCCTCCCTCCTCCAGCGCAGGCGGCTCCCCATGACAGGTCCCAGCCACGCTCCTCCGTGGCTCTCATGCCTCCCTGGGACCCACCGGCTTTAGTGACCCCAGGAAGCCATCTCCATCCATTCACCCCTCCTGCCTTCCTGCAAGACAGCCCCAGGGAGGAAACAAGCCCCTCGCTTGCCCCCACCCCTCATTCACGGTCTGCACTTTACCTTCAGAAGTTTGCACATAATTGCTCCATCCCCTCCTCTTTAATGAGCTCCTGGCTCCCAGGGTGCAGGTAACATGGGCCCAGACCTGCCCCGCTGTCTGGAGCTGGTTGCTGCCCAGCCACGCCCACCTGGCTCTAGTGCTAATGCCCAACAGGTGTGGGCCCACTAAGCCCAGCCTTTCACCCCTGAGTCGCACACCTGTCAGCTACAGGGACTGGCTCCTCCCTGCTCCTACAAGTTCTTGCCCGGAGCGCCTCTGCCAGCGTCCAGCTCCTTGTGTGCCCTTCCTTCCTCCAGGAGCCAGGCTCTGCCTCGTCTGGAAGCGTCTCCACTGCTCCAAGCTTCCCTTCGTCAGACCACGCCCTCCACACGCCCGCTCCTAGCAGCCACCCCTGCACGGGCAGCCTGGGCTTTGTACACACCAAGCACTTTCAGGAACTCCTTGTGGCAACCAATTCATGAGACTCGACCCCGTTTCACAGATGAGGAAACCGAGTCTCAGAGGCGTCAAGATCACACCGAGCCAGGTCCCGGCCAGGGAGGCTCTAAACTCCACACACCTGTTCAGTGCTGTGCTGAGGGCCACGGTTGGTGGACTGAGGGGGAATCTCCCCCTTTAAGGTTCCCAGCTCTGTCCGGGGTTTTGTGCAGCATCTCTGCTCGTCAGTGCCCACCTTTCCCCAGTTGTAAAATGGGAGTTGCCCTGGGGAAGATTCAATGAGCTTGAAGGAATCGCACCTCGAATAGTAGTGGTGAGGGTAATGCAGCGGAAAAGACGGGAGCCCCTGTACCGGGCAGCTAGTGAGCTTGACCACTCAGGGATGGGGGTTGAGTCTCCCTAGAGGAGCCTTGGAAGAAAGACCTGGTGCTCTGGGTCTTTCTGGGCACTTGCCTGGGGTGACCAAGGTCACATCCTGATACACACGGTTTCTGACTCTCATCATGCAGTACCTCCTGGTTCTTTTCAAGGGAAAAAAACAGCAGCCTCTTGATCTGTGAGCACACATGGCAGTGTTCTGCGATTCCCATTGCAGCTCATTCAATAATGGCTCAGTATGGCAGAGGACAAGGAATTCTTTCTTGGACCTTTTTGTTCTCTCGGCCCAGTCTCCGTGGTGGTCTAAAGAGAGGCTGTGAGGTGACAGCCAGACGGAGACCCAGCTGACCTGAAACATAGTCACCCTCTTGGCCCTTCTTCAGAAAATCCCCAAAGTGAAAAACAGGCCTCCCTCAACCTCAGAGTTCCTCTGCACGGAAGCCCCAATCATGAGTGAAGGCAGGCTGCGTCTCATGGCCTCTCTGGGTTCTTCCAGTCTGACTTTGGGAGAAGTCCGAGCACTCCTCATCCTGGGCCTGGACCCAGCAGGGTACCATCTCTGAGGGCTCCTCATGGCGCAGACTGCAGGCTTTGCTTTAAAACCCTAACAAAAGGACAATCCTGTGGACGCCATTACAAGATGGCACCGGACCACGCCCAAGCCATGGCTTGAAAGTGGTAAACAGGATGTACCACGCCTGCGCAGTAGCTGCCCGTGACGCAATAGAGCCTCTGCACCTATCCTAAAGGGCCACGCCTATGAGCAGGGTATTTAAGCCCCAAGCTAAGCTTATTCCGGGTCTTCCTTCGCTGACCTCCTGCACGAGAGGCAGCATCATTAAACTTTGCTGTAAACGCC
>PVJH01012229.1:0-65270 GCA_004026705.1 Nesogale talazaci
TTCGGAGGAAATGTCCTCAAGGGGACACAGCAGCAACAAGACAGCAGGGTTACTGTTAAAACTGCAGAAATTCACTGTGAAGATGCCACTTTATTTTTAACATGAATAGAATAGATATTCAAGGCCAATTTGTATTACTCATCATGCTCCACCAAAATTTTCTTTGGTAACTGGTCCAAATTGGATGGTACTATTTTCTGATTCCTATCAGCAACCTTTGCAACTCTTCTCACCTGAGTCATCTAGTCTCTGCTTTTTAGCAAAGAGTGTGCTGTTTAGAGCCTTGCTACCTTTCACCTGGTTATATAAACTTCCCTTTGACACTTCATTACTAATGGGATTTTCCTTCACAAAACAGTGGGGACAGTTAATGCCTACTTAACCCATTTGAATACAATCATATAACATAGGGATAGCAAATGATGGCCTACATGTCAAGCCTCGCTCAACACCTGCTTTTATAAATAGTTATTGGAAAACAGCACATTCATTTAAAAGACATTTTCTATGGCTTTTTTTGTGCTAATAGAGATCACAAGATCCAAAGACTCAAACATTTTATAAGGTGACCTTTAAAAGGAAATGCTGACACCAGATACAGAACCCTCTTGGTAATGAATTTTATGTAAGCAGGGCTGTGGGTGAGCGGCACCATTAGGGAGTACCTAGTACCTCACTATCACATTATGTTTTAGGGATATATATTTTTGCAGAAATGTAATTAGAATTGCCTAAGTTTATGTATTATGAAGAAAACTTTAATGTGCTATTTTTATTTTTGATTAATTTATAAAATTAAGACGTGTACTCTAGTGATTTTATTTTTATTTTATAACAATACAAAGGTAAAGAAAACAATACAAGTAAATATTATTATAACATGATTCTAAGAATGAGAGTTTACTTAAGAATAAGAAATTACAGGCTGAGCCCTGGTGACATAGTGGTTGTGCGCAGGACTGCAGCTCACTGGGATGGAGGTTCAATTCCAGCAGTGGCTCCACAGAAGCAACAGCAACAGTACCCTCCTACTCCCACCACCAGAGGGCAGTGATGGCCTCCAAAAAAGAAAAGAATAATAAGCTACATTTATAAGACATAATGAATAAAAAATCACCACTTTAAAACATAGTAAATGCATTCAACCCTCTAGAACTTTTACATTTTTTCACTCTGTTAATTTAAATTATGATCAGAAAAACATATTGATAAAACTTTACAAAATAGCCATAGCAAATAGCCAAAATATCATAACAATGTTAGATTGCTAACTAAAAGGTTGGCAGTCTAAAGCAGTCAAAAGTGTTGCAAAAGAATATCCTTGTGCTCTATTCTGATGCAGCACAGTCAGTGAAAACTGTATGGAGCACACAGAGTTCTACTGTGAAATACCAGGGATTTTCATGAGCCCAATGGACTACTGCTTTCCCTGTGAATTACAGCCAGTGTTCTGAATGTGGTCGGCACCTCAAGAGGGAGAAGAGAAACCAAAGAGTGAGTGACTGTTGCACATCAACTTGATCTGAAATGCACACCCTCACCTGATTTAAAATAAAAATCGTTATTAAAAAAGACTTATTAAATCAAGTTTATAGGTAAGTCATAATACATGCATATGCTTCAGATTCAGCCGCACTTTACAGGGTTGCTCCGAGTGGCAGTGAAATTGATGCAGCGAACTTGGGTTACTTGTTTATAGTGCAACAGAAAGCTGGAAGACTTTTCAGTGACTTAGCACCTATATCTACAGAAGAGGAACAAGAGTATGAAAAGGAATTTGTTAGTCTAAGAGTTGATTCCATTGTTCAAAAGTGAGGGGAAATTACATAACATTAGAAAGCAATCTGACTAACCTGGGGACTGCCTTTGTTCTGCTTTAAAGAATCTTGAATTTCACTAAAATTGTGATGAACTACCCCAATTAACCTAGCTGCTTGCTCAGTTCTAGTATTGAAATAAGGGGATGGTCTTTCTTATGTAACATTATGTCAGTTTCATAATTTGACTATATTTCTCAATTTCTTCCAGCCACAAAATACTGCTCTTAAATTTGAAGATGTCTGTGGTAGTCTAAATTGTTTCCTACCAAGGTGATTATGCTTACAACTGCATTACAGGGTAAATTCTGAGCATCCCATTTGCGGAAAGCTATGGATGAAAGCCCAAGATCCATTTGCAGTGCTCACACATGGATTGAGTCCAAGGAGGAAAGTCCAAGGAGAGGCAGACTTTTAGGTGCTTGTTATAAGAATATAGTCATAAGTCATGCCTTATCAGTCATGCCCTAACTTTATTAGTTGAAAAACCCTGGACCAATCTCAAAAGCTCTTCCATCTAACATAATGTATGTGTCCCAATCATGCCCCTTTCCCCAATTGTTTGACGTAACTCCATGCTGTTTTCCCAATACAGGTTACCCAGAAGGATATTAGGATTCCATTCTCTCTACATGTCACCCCCCCCCCCCCCCTAACACCCCAGCATATGCTGCTTTCTGTTTCTTATGCTTTTTAGCCTTTTTAAAACTTGGCTCTCACTGACAATGACAGGTCGTATCTCCTCTTTGCTTTGATATGCGGTCCTAGACAACCAGTGGTTATAATTGTTTCTTCATATTTGTTGGTCATTTGGGTGTTGTCTTTGGTAAACTGTCAATTCATGTTTTTTGCCCACTTTTTGAATGGGTTGTTTATGTTTTTCTTGTGAGGTATTGGAGTACTCAATAGATTTTAGAGATCTGCTCCTTGTCTATTCTGTCATTAAAAACTTTTTACTCAGTCCTTGTGCTTTTAATAAAACTATTTTAATAAAATGTTTTGCTGCAATAAATACCTTATTTTTAGTAGGTGATAGTCATTTATTTTCTTGCTCAGTGTTTGCTTTTCCTTTCTTAGAGTTGGTAGTGTATCTAAGCCTTATAATAAGGCCCCTAAGTAATTTCCTAGCTTCTCACTGATGATTTTTAGAATTCTGGGATTTACATTTATCTCGCTGGTCTATCTTACGAAAAGTTGGAAACAAAGAGAAAGAACTAGAGTTGGAAGTATTATCTTGTTTACAGAAATGAAGCTGGGAATCTCATGGTAGACTTTTTTTAAAGATCAATGATTTCATTGAAAATAGCTTTTAGCAACAACCTAATGGTAACTGTGCAAGTGGACTTTTCCAGGTAGAATACAATGAAATAAGTTTGATTACATCTGTGGGAATAGATGACAGAAAGTTCAATATCAGCAGCCAAAAGTCACTGATTATGGAATAGATCATCAATTATTCAGATGTAAAGTGGGTTGAAGCCAAAGAAAATTAAAACAAGACCATGAAAATCAAATGCTACCTTGTGTATATTCCACCTGAATTTAGAAAACATCTTAAGAATGAATATGAATTATTGAACATTAATGACAAAGACTTGATGAACAGTGGTGTGACATCAAGAGAATCATACGTGAAGAAAGACAAAGGTCTTTTAAAAAAGAGAAAAGAAATACCATAAAATATCAAAGTGGATATCAGAAGACACTGAAACTTTCTGTTGATCGCAGAGCAGCTAAGATAAATGGAAGAAATGATGAAATAAAAGAGCTCATTAGAAAATATCACAAAGGGCAACTCAAGAAGGCTAAGTAAAGTATTATAATGGACCCTACAAGGACCTGAAATTAGAATGCCCCAAATGATTAATACACTCGGCACATAGTAAACTGAAACAAGTGAAGAGCAATACAATCCCCAAGCTGAAATATTGAAGGATTCTATGAGCAGAACATTGAATGATGCAAGAAGCATTAGAGGAAATGGAAGGAATCACTGTGCCTGCTCCCCAAAGCCGCCGCCCAAAAAAAAAAAAAAAACAGCTTACATATAACTGTCCCAAGAGGTCACATATGGTCAATAATAGATGGTACGGAAGAAAGAAGTCCAAACTGTATTGAAGATATTAGTTTAGAACATGTCTCTAAGAATTAATGGAACACCAGTTCAAATGGTTCAACAATTTGATAAAAGTACTGAAGATTTTCATGCATTTATAGCTAAAAAAAATAAAAGATAAAGCAGCTGCCCCCCCCAAATCCATATTTTGCTCATCAAAAAATTGGCACAATAGTATGTAGAAATTATTGAACAATAGTGTATGCAAGTAAAATTTTGCTGAAAATAATTCAAAAACAGTTGTAGCAGCCACTCACAGAGAGCTGCCAAACATACAATATGAATTCACAAAATGCATGGTTTGAAGGCTATCAATATTGATATCAGATGGATAGTGATTGAATGTAGAGAATACTAGAATATTATGCCAAGACATTCAACTGTGAGGATGGAAACAAATTATAGATAGCAATGAGAATCCTGGAGATTCCAGAACACTTCATTGTGCTCATGTAGAATCTGTACATGGATTCAGAGCAGAACAAAATACTGTGTGCTTTAAAATCAATAAAAGTATACAGCCAGATTGTATCCTTTCACCATATTCTATCTGTATATGAAAAGCTGGGATATATGAAGCACAACAGCATTATTTCTGGAGGAAGGTTTTCAAACTATCTTTGATAAGCAGATGATACAATATTCAGAAGAGACATAAATAATTAAGGTGACCTGTACCTTGCTTGCTGAAACGGAGGAGGACTTGAACCTCATGCTGATTAAGATCAAGGAATGTATCCTTTAATGTAGTTGACAACTCAGGGTCAATGAAATCGATATCTTTTTAAAAATTTTTCTATTTCTACTTTATTTTTTTTGAAACTGATATCTTCAGAACTGGCTCAATAAACAGCACCATGATAAATGGATAAAAGATTGAAGTTGTGAAGGATTTCAACTTATGTAAATCCACAATTAGGTAGGTGTCAAGAAACCATATGTCTTAAAAGTATTGAGGAACAATTGTATTTCTTTGAAGATTAAGGTTTGTCTCATGTAGTGGAATTTCCCATATACTAATAAGTTAGAAAATTATAATTAATATCAAAGAATAATCAATGCATTTGAATTATGGTGCTTTCAAATCATTATTGAACGTGCCATGGACTACCAGAATGCTCCGTGGAAGCAAGGATGGTGAGACTTAGTACTATGTTCTTTGGAACTATTATCAAGAGAGAGTAGTCTGAAAAAAGACATCCTGTCTAGCAAAGTAGAGGCACAGGAGGAAAGAGGAAGGCCTTCCCTGAGAGGACACAGTAGATGCAGACACTGGTTCAAGCACAGATGATTGTGAGGAGGACTCAGCTCTACAGTGATTGTTCTGTTGTATGTAGTGTTTCTGTGAGTCAATATCACTTAGCACCCTAAGTTATTGAAAAACACACACAGCTTGTTTGTTGTTGCATTTTTTACCTCTTATGTTCCTTCCTAAAGTTCACACTACCTGAATCCAGTATGTCTGCCATATTAAGGTTGTCATTTGTACGTGTTCTCCGTATCAACACAGAGCATTTTTCTATGATTAAGCTTCTGTCTTTGATTTCATTTATGGGTGAATTAAACCATATTGTATATAATTCAGCCAGATTGTACACTTTAATTTCTAGTTGAGTAAAAAGTGTACTTCTCAGGAAGTTCAATTTATGATTTTAAATATAGGCAACTCATTACTCATTACAACTTATTACAACTCATTACAACTCTTGGTGTTACTGTGGCGAAGTGATTGGCTGCTAATCAATTGACTGAAGGTCCAGATCCACCCACTGTTTTTTGAGAGAAGGACCCATAAAGATTTACAGCCTTGGGAGCCCTATGGATAGGTTTACTCTACCCTTTAGTGTCACTGTGAGTCATGTTCCACTTAATGGCAATTGTTCTTCTTTTACTAATTCAATTACAAATATGTGAGGGTATCTGTAATTCAAAGAGACAGGGAACCGTCCAGTAGCTAACTACTGGATGTCACTCCCATTACATGGACCAGAGGAGATATTCTTTTCAGAGCTCAGGAAGTGGGATGGTCCCAGAACTTAGTCCATTGATTGGCTTCCCTGAGTCAAAAGGAGGGTTTATCTGATGAGGAACTAGAGGAACTGAGCCATGGCAGGAGATGCAGAGTGAACATTAAGTAAGAAACAATTCCATCTCCCTACTTTACTCTTGGCCTAAAATCTCTGTCCATGCTTCTGTGAGCCAAATTGAGACAAGAAGCACTTTATGTAAAAGTTCAAGAAATGTGACTTATAGAAATGACCCCCTATAATACAAAGGACATTTATTTAATAGAGATGGGTATGAATTCCATTTAAAATATTCTTCTGTTTGAGACATACAAAAAAGATTCCCAAATAGGAAAACTAATGCTATATAGATAAATCCATATGCATATAAAAGGAAAATTTAAGAAATGTAAGTATATTATCCTGCGTTAGAAAGACTAAGCTCCTGTATGATGACCATTGAGAATAAGATCAAACTGTTATTACACACTACTAAAATATAAGAGTATGATTATAGACCTGGAACATGAAAAGAAAATGTTAGTTCTTCTAGCAACGGTATATACAAAATAGTTGTCCTCGAGGAGAAGAGAAAATAAATGGTGTAGAATATTTTACAATAATGTGTATTTCCAGATGAGGAAAAATCTGTCTTAAAAGTAGTACAGCACAAAATCATATCATAATGTGCTCACTCTCCCGACATGATCGGTGAGGACAAAAGGGTGCAGAGACAAAGAGAGAAGAGGAAACTGATGGCTCCCAGGCACCAAATGATAAAGTAGTTGTTATCTTAAAGGCTTGAAGGTGAACAAATGGCCATCTAGCGCAGAAGCAGCAAAGCCCACATGGAAGAAGTTCACCAACCTGTGTGATCACGAGGGGTTAAAGGGAGCAGATATTAATCATTGAAGAACAAGAATCAGATCAATAAGAATGAGGGGGAGAGCAGGGTGGGAACCCAAGGCCCACTTGTGGGCAATTGGACACCCCCTTACAGGGGAGTCACAGGGAGGAGATGGGCCAGTCAAGGTGCAGTGAGGTAGTGATGAAGCATAAAACTTTCCTCTAGCTCCTGAAGACTTCCTCGCTCCAACTATCATGGTGCCAACTCTACCTTGCAAATCCAGCTGGATTGAAGGAGGTACACTGGCAGAGATGAGAGCTAGAAATACAGGGAACCCGGGGCAGATGAATCCGTGAAGGCCAGTGGTGAGAGAGGAGTTACCAGTTGGGTGGAAGGAAGGTGGGATGGAGAGAGGGAGCCAACTGTGGGGATCTACAGATTGCCTCCTATCTGGAGGATGGACAAGGGGAGGAGTGGGTAGGGGGAGATGTCAGGCAGTGTAAGATATGCCAAAACAATAATAATTTATGAAGGAATGAAGACGGGGAAGGAGGGGGGAAAGGATGGAGGTGGAAGGATGAGAAGCTGATATCAAGGGCCTGAGCAGAAAAACAGATATTTGAAGAATGTTAATGAAAGCAGGCTTGTGAAGGTGCTTGGCACAATATATGCAACTATGTATTGTGAAAAGCGATGTATGAGCTCGCAATAAAATGATTAAATTAAATTTTAAAAAAGTAGTACAGCAAACCAAAGTTCAAGAAATAATGGATAGCAACACTTTATCTCAAATACTTGTGGCATATTATCAGGATGAATCAGTCTTGGAGAAGGACATCTTGTTTGTTCAAACAGAAGGCGAGTAAAAGTGAACATGGCCCTTGAAGAGATGGACTGTCACAGTGGCTTCAACAGTGGCGCAAACAAAATAATACTTTTGAGGATTGTTGCAGGAGAGAGAAGTATTTCATTCTGCTGCACAGAGAGTCACTATAAATCAAAAGTTACCAAGTTATCTGTTGGTATCTGTGGCAATCATGTACTTATGTTAATTTTATGATTGAAATGTAGGGGTGGAGTCTGGCCTGTTAATCAGGAGAAAGCCATTGAGTAGCCGATGAGGCCTCTGTGTGGGCATGGCTTTCAGCTGAGACTCCTGGGAAATCTCGCAGTATTTCCCTCGTGAAGATGAGAAGCTATCTTCCCCAGTTGTTGGGAGTTAGTTAGAGAGATGATTAACCACAGGCAACACAGAATGGCGGCGGCTGGGAGGCTGGAGCAGCCGGTGGAGAGACCACATGGCTTTGCCCTGATGAAGCTAGACCTCTGAAGCTGGAGTGGCATGCTGTTGATGGACGTGAGCCCTGGAAGCAAGGAGACATGGGGAGACCCCTACCAACGCCAGAATTCTGCACCCACTGACCTGTGACTTCCTGAGTCAGAAGCAGACTTTATGGACTGATTTTGGGCATATAGGTTATTATTGGACTTATGCCTTTGCCCTGGACTGGATTGGGATGCCTTCTTAGGGTCATATTTCTTTTGTATATAAACCCTTTCCTTATACCTATATGCATGTCTCTAAAATTTGTTCCTCTAGTCTATCCGGACTAACACAGTATCTAACAACACAACAACATGGCTAAACTGGGATTATTCCAGAAGTATTCGTATAGTTCAACATTTTGATATTTCATTATTTTAAAAGAATTAACAAAACAAAGAATGATGAGATGATTATTTGATTCTGAAAATATGTGTTACAAATCTATATCTATTAATAATAAAATGTTTTGTGTCATTAAAAATCAATGAATTTTTAAAATTCACTTTAAAATATTTTAAAACTGCAAAAGCATGAAGCATGAATAAGGGTGAAAGTGTAATTTGCTCTTTGATATTAGAAACAGCACAGGGGCTTCTCTTTCTCTTGCCATTATTTTATAGGATCTAGCAAGTAGGAGAAAGAAAAAATTATATAGCTTTTGGAAGAGCACTAACACTTCAACCTATATCCTTATCGACAGACAACATTTGCCACTCCATATATCAGTTGTTTTTCTTCTGTTCTTATAGAATCTCCCTTTTTTCCCTCATATAAATATGTTTGCTTTGAATGTAAAGAACAATGTGCAGCAAGAGTAGAGGCAGATATCAATAAGGGAAGGCTTACTCGACATTAGTATATAATGGACAGGTAAAAGCTTCACACATACTCACTTTCTTAGATGTGATTTCAAATATTACTTTGTTTTCAGTTACCAGTGATTAACTCTAGATTCTAATTTATTTCTTTTCTGCATTTCTTGAACTTTTCTCAGGTGCTTCCAGGAAAGCTCCATCATCCCTGGAAATTCCTACCTTTTCTATTGTCTACACAATTGCCAACAGCCATGCAATAGAATTCACCCTTTCTCTTTTTAGTACTTCTTTTTAATTCCACTAGAAATTTCTACTTTCATTTTTTGATCATTATCACAAGTGTTTCCTAATTTCATTAACAATTCAGTTGGTACTTCAGATAACTTTTTATATCAAGAGAATATTCAGAAATATAAATATTTTTTTCACTTTCAATATATTAAAGAATTTCTCACACCATATTTCACTTACAGGAATTTAAAAGTAAAACTTGTTTCTAAACCATTTCTTAATGCCATAATAGTATGAAGGCATTATAATTAAGACTTTCATGGACTTTACTCAACAGTGTTATTACTTTGATAGGTTTTAAAGGGCCACATACTAATTATGAAAAAGAACAGCCTTATTTGATTTGAGAATAAAGAGTGATAATTAGAATGTTCATTTTTGTTTTATCTTCAGTAACTGTTTATTTGTGGGTGCAACTAATGACATATATTTTCTGCATACTGCTATAGGAGTTTTCTTTGATGTAGGCACAAATATGGGTATATTTCAGTCTGTTGATGAAGAAGATAGAGTAATACTAGTACTGCATTGAAAAGTCTCAATTGCTACTCTGTCGATTAGGAGAGATTTGAGTTTTCCAAGACATCTTAGACTTCTTTATTCTGAAGCAGCATATCCTGGTGGTATGCCGCCTTCTGTGATGATTGAATAGCAACAAACTATTTTTCATACAGTGACTCTCCATATTATCCACACCCTCTTTTGATGTTCTATGTTATTCAATTTTTCACCCATATATTATTTTCATCTTGGAACTTGAAATGAGTTTTTCTTCAAACCTTCCCGCTTAAGAAATGCCTTTTTAATTTTTTAACTACATCTCTATGTATTTTGTTGTAAATCAAAGTATTTGCATTGAAGTAATTCTATATGTGCAGCTTTTCGGAAAATGTGTCTCATATTCTTTTGACTTGCTCAATGTGTTAAAATACACTTGCAAACATTTATCTTATGTATTAAGGTTCTGAAATCAAAATATACATAGGACAAAAAAATAAAATGAATAAAATAAAATGTACAAAGGACCATGTAGACTAGAGTATTCTATTATTATCCTCGTGAATTAGAAGGAAAAAATTAACCTTAGCTCCTATAACAATAAAAAGATGAAATTGCTTTCTGATCAGACCATATGAGGATGACATCAAACATATTTTAAATGGGCTATGTCCATGGGAAGTCTCTGACATGTCTGCATAAATATAAAAAATTGGTGAATTTATTTTCTTACCTCTTGTGATGCTCCCTGATGATGACCTCTATCTAAGAACTATTACATGCCTTATACATTTCTCATAATAAAGAACAAACATAAACCCACATATAGGCACACAAACTTGCCCAACATAATGCAATACATAAAATAAAAGCAAGTATAACCTCCAAAATATACCATATATATAGATTATTAAGTTCAATAAATATTTTCATTTTACTTTATTGTTATTTAAACCTTTAGTGAAGAAACAACTTCTTGTCAAATAACATTGATGTTTTGTTGGTAAATGTATTTGTTTTCCAAAAGGAAATATGTTTTATGATCGAAGGCATACAAATAGGGAAATGGTATTTTTGATATATAAATAAACTCCACTATCATCAAGTTGATTCCAACTCACAGAGATCCTGCTGGACAGAGTAAAACTGCCTCGTAGGTTTTCCAAGGCTTTCCCCTTTACTGCAGCAAATGAGTTCATCTTTCTCCATGCTGCAAGTGGTATGCTACAATGCTGTCCTTTCAGTTAGCAGCCTAACCCTTAACCCACAGTTCTCCCACTTGTGAATTCCTATTACTCAAAATTCTACTTTCTGAATAAGGTAACATTAAATTTTCAAAATTAAAAGTTTTTATAGATCAAATTTGAAAATAAATAAATGTAGAAGGGAATATTTTGACTAGATCACTTATGATTTTGTATCCTGATATACAAATAAAGATATTTTTATTTGATTATATATTGTATTTATCTGAGAAGACATATAAAATAATAAAAAATATAATAGACATACTTAAACATTACTTTCTTAGGAAGAATATATATAGAATTGTTATGAAAATAGTGATACATAATAAATATACTAAAATTAGAGCAATGTTATTGTGTTAACTTATACTTTGAAGCCACAGGGGACTTTTTGTAATATCATTATTTCATGACAAACTGAATGAAAAATTATGAAATTAATTTTAGTATGCTGTATGATTTTATTGTCTTTCTATTGTAAATATCAGATAATAATATTTAGTTAAACTAGCTATAAGGGTACTAGGAAAATTTAATTTGAGTTGGTTCCTACACAGAGTGACTCATTAGGGCAGTGTAGAACTGCCCCATGAATTTCTGAAACTATAACTATAGTAGTAAGAAATGTCATCTTTCTCCCATAATCAGCTGGTGGTATTGAACTAATGGCATTGTGGTTACTAATCTAACATATAACCCACAAAAGACGTTGTGTTGGTTAATGGCATTGTTTCAATTTGTCAGCATCATGATTCACAGTGTTTGGGCTGTCAACTTAATTATGCTCCACTTTGTGATTCAATGTGAACAGTCAATCTGCAAAAGGGACATTTCTTTGGATGTATGTTCTGCATCGATCTATATGAGTGTTAAGAAAAACTCTGTAGCCTCTCACTCATCTTACATTCATCTCATCATTGTCTACCTTCTGATTCTTGGTGAGGTGCTTTCAGTATGCTGCCTGTCCCATGGACTTTACATTCGCCAGCCTTTGTCAGAAAGTTGGCTGCCTAATGCATGGGTTAGAGATTGCTTTACATAACTGCATGTATCTTTTCCATCAAATAAAGACACACACACACACACACACACACACACACATATATATATATGCATAAATTGGTAAGTCAAAAGGTATTACCAGTAGGGATTCGGATAATACATGCATTAACTATTTATTCTAAACAGAATATTTGTAAATATGTCTCAGAAATCAGTGGATAACTGAGACAAATTCTCTCAGCAATACATTTTTCTTTGTCTTTTAAGAGTCTCTTCAGAAAACGATTCAATCAGAACAGTGGTTTCTTAGATGATCCCCCAGGAAAGTAAATTTGAAGCTGAGAAAGTTACAGTGACTGTTCTTTTTTATTATTATGCTGAATGTTTAATCGTGAAAGATAATGAAAAAGGACACAGACCAATCATCAGGAATTATTATGAAGAAATTTTAAGAAAGATTGCATTGCTGATAAAAAGCCCGGGAAGTTTCACCAATGAAGTATTTCTTGTCAATCATCATGATCATGTTCCTACTTGCTCCTTGAGAAGAGAAAGGATTTTCCTATGAGAATGTCACTGGGAAATCTGACCCTATCGACTCTATAGCCCATTCATATCTTTCTGTACTCAAAACTTATAGACCATTTTAAAGGAACATGGCTGGTTTCTCAGAGTATACTAAACCTGTATTTCTGTTAATATGTGAATTGAAGAGTCAGAATTCTTCAGGAGAGCTTGCCTTTGAAAGTTTATACATCTAACAGGGAAGTAATAACTTCATATTTTGATATTTTTATACAGCAATGGTTTCTATTACTTAGTTCTAATGTTTTTACTTGATTTTATATATCCCCAGTTTCTTAGCCTATGTTCTCTAGAGAAGCTAATCTAATGAGACAGATAAGTAGGTAGGTAGGTAGATAGATGAATAGATAGATAACAGATACATTTTTATCAGGAAAAAAAAACACGCCATTGCAGAAATTAGATAGTTCAAGTCCAGGCAGATTCTAAATCTTAAGGTTGCATGTTAAAGTAGAAGCTTCTATGTACTAAGATCGGCTGAGACACTAGTTTGGTGGCTGTAGAGATGAATGAATACAAGTTAGGTGATCCGTGCTTGTAAGTGGAGAGTCAAATAATTTCAAGTTTGTGAGATCAGATGTCAAACCACTGATGTCTCCCAGGATTGGAAGATAATATTTGTTCAACTTCGTAGAACTAGTGGTAGATAAGCCATATATTGGATCCAAATCCAGTGAACATCAAGGAAGTTTTTACACAGTATCAACTTTCCCAGCAAGTAGTTCACACCTTTGAAGAAACATCATTTTCATGGTTTTGGTGCAATTGTGATATAAGTAAGGGGTTTAATTACACCCAAATCTTCTTACAAGTCATTTGACATGATGTGACTTAGCACAATGCTATTGTGGGGAACTAGTAGGCCTTAAGTAACAAACTATGAAACTCCTGGCCCAGCCAACTTGACAGAAAAATAATTATACCCAGTGTTAAAAAATTTAATGATAATCTGCTCTTTTCTGAAGTAGTTTCCATGCACAGTGACATATTCTTGCATTTCAGATAATTTAAAATATCTTTTAAAAATAATTTTCATTTATCACCTTTTTCTCTTCCTTATTTTCTATTATTTAGGGTTTGTACTTACAGGTTGTGCTTTCCAGTGTCCTAGTTGAGGATTCTAATCATTTTTTAAGGACTCTTGATTTTCAGCTAGTGGCCCTAGTGGTTTAGTGAGCTGTTTTTTGGGCTATTGACTAAAAGGTCAGTTCAAAAACAGTTGCTTTGCAGGAGAGAGATGAGGCTTTTAATCCCTGCAGAGATTTAGTCTCAGAAACCCACAGAGGCATTTCCCCGAGTCATACAGGGCTGCTATGTGTCCAAGTCAACTCCATAGTGGCACGGGGTGTGTTCGCTTGTTTGAGGCACTCAGTTAGGGAAGCAGATTTACTTTTAATATTTCTTTTCCAGAATTATACTTAATTCTATTTTACTACATGTGCCCTCAGATTTGCCTATTTTTTGTATATGCAGAGTTTCTCTTTGTCACTCTTCTGACAGATGAACCAATCTTCTGCTAGAGTGGAATAAGGTAAGTTACCTGGTTGTGAGTACTGGCTATAGCTAATGAAAGGATAGTTGTTTCTTAAACAGAATTTTAAAGATAACTTCTTCATTTTTATTTCCCTAATAGTATCCTAATTCCTGGTTATTGTTATTGTGCCATGAATCTGTTTGCTTCTAAATAAAGGTTCTAAATGTATCAAGACCCCTACCCATTTTCTAGGTTCCAAATCTGCTTCACTTCTAAGTGCCTTATAGGTTTGCTCATAATGCTTTGCTATTTTGGTAACTTTGGTTGAGTTTTGGAGAGAATAGTGGCATATTTAGTGTACCATTCCTATGTGATTTGTCATTAAAAGGAGCAGTACAATTTAAGATGTATAGAACCCTGAAAAATTTTTAAATTGCCTATGCATTTTCTATATGTATCAATAAACTTAGAGGTTAGGGGTAGTTGGAAAATCATTTTCTTCTTGCTGATGTAGCTTTTTGTTATTTATTTTTCCTTTGTTTTATTTTGTTCCCAACCCTCATTCATACTTTTTCTAATTCTGATTTTATCTTCAGTGTATATATGACAGCTTTTCTCTTGTTTTTGTATGTGGAAAAAACATTCATCATAGTTGTGCCAGTGCTATGTTATGATTTTCAAGAAGTACTTAAATCTTTTCAGTGATTATATTCATTTATAGTGCTGTCCTAACAAAATGTCTGTAAGTGTATGATTTTAAGGATATAGCATTACCTTCTCACAGTCCTGGAGTGTTTAAGCCAAATTCAGAACTTTAGCAGAAATACTTCCTTCACAACCCTCCATTTTCTCTTTCTCATACACTTTTTTTTTAATCAAAAGGCTCCAGGGCAAGATTTCCCCTTGTCTTTCTTATTATTTCTTCTCCTCACAGACTGTGTTCTTCATCTGGGTGACGAGGGTTTCTGTGTCTGCTCTTCTTTTATGAGATGCTATGCAGAGTATACTGGGGTTAGAACTCATCCTACTTGGCATTACTTTCTTAATTTAGTAAATGAAATAGAAAAAGAGAAACCCTCTTTTCTTAATCACATTCATGATTCAGCAGTGCCTGGTTTAAGATATCGATATATATTTTCTTAGTGGGTAAAATAATATTCATAACAGCGATAGCATAGAAAGGCTACTTTAATACAAAAATAAATTATTCATTAAATATTTTTCATCATGGATGCAATAATATTGATATAGAGACATATCTATATCCACCTACATGATTGTGGTAGTTACATAATCTGCTGTCAATTTGATACTCGAGACTGAAGGGGTTGAGTTTAGCCTGTCAACAAGTCACAGCTTGATGTCTTCACTTGGTGGCACTAAGAAATAATTAGCTCACTGGAGGAGGGACGCATGTCCACTTCATACGAGACATTCCTATTGACAGGGCACATGGAGAAAGGCTGATGGAGCCAGAGCCATGGAGTTGATGAAGCCTCGTGGAACCATACCAGTGCTGACATGCTTTCACCACACTCTACACACGAGACGCTCCTGCCTCTGACCTGTGACCTTCCTGCCATCAGCATCAGTGAATGTGCTGTGTGAGTCTGATTAATAGACTAGTATCAGGACATATGGGCTAGTATCATACTTATGCACTTGGACTGGACTAGGCTGGAAAATTCTCTTAAAATAAAATTACTCTTTCATATAAAGTTCGTTCTTATACATATGAGTGTGTACGAATTTGTTTCTCTAGTCAACCCAGACTAACACAATGAACTCAGTCAATTTCACTAAACTTTTATTTAATTGTAATTATGAATACTTTTTGACAACTTAAATATGAGAGAAATCTTGGTTTCCTTGAGGTTTTTAGCATATGTATGGAACACTATGAAGAAAACAAGGGATTAAATATATTGTTGCTGTGGGTTATTTTGTGGTGTGCTGTCCAGTCAATTATGACTCATAGTGACTTCTGAGGACAGAGTAGAACTTTCCCCTAATGTTTCAAAGGTTGGAAGGAGATCTTCAAGTGTTCTCCCATGGAGTCACTGATAGGTCTGAACTGCTGCTCTTATGCTGAGCTTTCAAGCATTTGGCTGTTGTGTTAATAGTGTTACTTAAGATATACGCATAATTTTTAAAAAAAGGGTGACAAAAATAAAAATTAAGATTTAATGTGAGGGCTGAGCTCAGTGGCATAGTGGTTGTGCATGGGACTGCAGCCCACTGGGCTGGAGGTTCAAATCCAACAATAGCTCTCCTCAGGAGCAAGGCTGGGCTTCCCGCTCGCACCAGAGGGTAGTGATGCCCCCCTCCAAAAAAAAGATTTTACGTGTGTTTTAGGTAAAATCATTTATTATTTTAAATTCCTATTCACTTGGAATCTCAGAGTAAAACTTTGCTAATATAATATATTGACATGGAACCATTGTGGATTATGAATGTGTTTTTAATGTAATGACTGGTGTCATAAAACAAAGAGGAAAATATATGTACATTTGTTACATATACTGAAAAAGAGAGAGATAGGAGGAGGGGGAAAAAGAAGAAGAGATAGATAGCTTAGGAACCACCAGAAAATAGAGGAATCAAAGAATCATTTTCCCAACACATTGAAAGCAACATTGTTTTAGATGACTAACCTTTAGAATTGTGCTAAACCTCTCTGCTTATGCCACTTTTTCACATTAGTCCTAGGAATCTATCATAATATATTATTAGAAGAATGAAATAAAATAAGTTGGAGATTGCAATTAAATTATACTGCCAATGCTTTTAAAATAATTATTATCTGCAGTATATATCATGTAAAATATGCTTACATTTCTGGAAAGAAATGTTCACTTGCAAAAGAGTAACATTACAGTTCTATCCATAGGAAATATGTGTAATAAAGGGAAAAGAACAAAAATAATTGCAGTGCAAAAGGATAAGAGTAAAAAACAAAACAAAACAAAAAAAACAAGATGCAGTAGTATACTGAAGATTACATGAAACTGCAAATTAGATAATTTGTAAATTAAAGTAGTAATGATGGTGGATGTGGATTGTTCTTCATGAAGGAAAACAAGAAACTGCATTACATTGTTTTAAATTCTGTTGGGTTGTTTTAGTTTTCTTCGCTAATATTCGGAGATGAGAGAGAGCCCATCCTAGCTAAACATTGAAAATATGTATGACAAATTATGCCTGTTAAGGATGAATACTTGTTCCTATTAAGAATTAGAAATAGCAAAAAAAATTGCCTCAAGACTAGTTTGATTTTGCTTAATGCAAATACTAAGAAAGAAAATTATACAATTCCTACTCATTGATTTCAAGGAATGCAGCCTTCCGTGTGGATTACAGCACAACGAGAAGACCAAGTGACTCACAACTGAACCAATAAGTAATATCATGAAAAATGAAGAAAAGATTGAAATTGTCAAGGATTTTGCCTTGCTTGAACCCATCATCAATGCTCACAGTAAGCAATCCAGAGTCCAAGACTTATTGCACTAAGTAAATTTGCTGCAAAAGGCCTCTTTAGAGTATTAAAAACTAAGTATGCCATTTGGTGAAAAAGGTATGCTTGACCCTAGTTATTGTATTTTTAATGTCTCATATGTATGTGAAAGTTGAATACTGAATAAAACAGAAGAAGAATGTAAGCATTTGAATTGTGGTGCTGGCAAAGAATATTGGAGATGCCATGAACTACCAAAAGAACTAACAAATATAGCTTAGAAAAAGGTCAGAGCACTACTTAGAAGCAAGGATAATGTGATGGATAGATTTATGGTGTCCATCTGGACAATAGAAACATATGGAATGAATCAGGTTGTAGTGTGATTAGAGGGCAAATAGATAAATGGTTCCACATGGCCCACCCCCATCTCTCTTGCTCTCTGGTGATCAGACCAGTGTGCAACTGTTTTAGCTAGCTCTCTGCCTCAACTTGTGAGCTGCACTACCTGTGGGGCAAGCCAGCCCATGGATTGTGTCACTAGAGCTTGAGGGTCCTTCGAGACCTCCTTTTCCATTCCTGCTTGTGTGTCCATTGCAAGAGCTTGAGGCTGGAGGATCCTGTTGCCCTTCATTGCTTGAGTTCTCTAGGTCTGCTTTGCTAAGCTTTTGAGCTTCTGACTGTTGGTAACATGCCCTTTGTTTGCTGTCTGTGGGCAGACTCTGATTGCATGGCAAGAGGGAAAAGTCAGCTGCCTGGAACCTTGACCTTGGGCCTGGCAATAATACCTGTGGGGGGCACCAAACTTGTAGACTGTGTTGCTACATTTTGAGGTTCCTTTGCAACCTGCTAGGCCACACTGCTGGTGTACATATCACTTGAGTTGGGGACTGTTATACCCTGTTATCTGGCTGACTGTTAGTGACCTGCCCTGATGACTGCTGCCTGTGGCTGGAGTGCCTGTATTAATCTACAGAAGATTCACTTATTCGCTTCCTTGACTTGCACCCAGCAGCCCTTGTGAGTTGAAGAACTGCCAGTGCATTAACTATCTCATGGAAGTGGGTTGAACTGGGCCCTCTGGATTACTCTGTGAACAATTAGCTGTTTATTTCTATGTAATATATATACATAATCGTAAGTGTCCTGCTTTTATATCTCTAGAGAACCTGGTCTAACACAGGCCTTTGCTCAAATACTCTCTCAATGCCAGAACATTTGGTTTTAATAACCTGGCATTCTGTGATGCTCACTTTCCTGACACAATTGCTAAAGATAAAATGGGTGCATAGCAAATTTGGCAAAGAAAGCTGATGATGCCTGGCTATCAAAAGATGTAACATCTGAGGTCTTAAAGGTTTGAAGACAAACAAGTGGCCTTTTAGCTGAGAAACAACAAATTCACATGGATAAAGCACACCAGCATGTATGATGCTGAGGTTTCAGTGGGAGTAGGTACCAGACATCAAAGACCCAAAGCAAAAAATCATATCAATGGGAATGCAGAATAGAGACCCCAAACCCAACTGTAGACAATTGGACACCCCATTAGAGAAGGGTCACATGGAAGAGATGAGCCAGTGAGTGCATTATAGCACGGATGAGACATACAACTTTTCTCTAGTTCTTTAATGCTTTCTCCTCACCTCACCACTATAATGATCCTGATTCTACCTTCCAATCCAGGTAAACCAGAGTATTTACTTGGGTACTTGGGGGATGGAAAACAGAAATGTAGGTGAAGGAGACACCAGTCAATGTAAGACATGCAAAATAATAATAATTTGTAAATTATTAAGGGTTTGTGAGGGAAGCAGGATCGGGGATGGAGGGAAATAATAGAGGAGTTGATATCAAGGGCTCAAGTAGAAAGAAAATATTTGAAAATGATATCAACAATGTACTTAACACAATGTATGTATGTATTTTGAAAATTGCTATATGAGTCCCTCAATTAAATGAATGAAAATAAACAAATAAAAGCTGATTCCTCAAGAGGATTATCAGAATCGAAAGATTATTGGAAAACCAAACCAAATAGGCTTAGCCCTGGTGGCGTAGTGGTTGTGCACGGGACTGCGGCCCACTGGGATGGAGGTTCAATTCCAGCAGCTGCTCCACTGGAGCAAAGGCTGGGCCTCCTACTCCCACCACCAGAGGGCAGTGATGCCCCAAAAAACAAAACAAACAAACAAAAAACCCAAACCAAACAAAAGAAGGCACAAATTTCAATAGCCAGGATGAGGAATAAAACAGGCGACTTTACAATAGTCCCTAATGAAATTACAAGTCTAATTACACAGTACTACGAAGACCCACACTCCAATCAATTTAACAAGTTGGAAGACATGGACAAATCATTGGAGAAATAATTGCTCCCTAGATTAACCCAGATGAACATCAAGAACCTCAAGAGACTCATAGCAATAGAAGAAATAGACAAAGTTATCAAAGGACTACCAACAAATAAATTCCCCTAATAAGGCAGTTTATAGGAGGATTCTATCAAACATTCAGGGATGAACTGGCACCAGTCCTGCACAAACTCTTCCAGAGCATTGAAAAAGATTGCAAACTCCCGAACTCTTTCTGTGAAGCTTGTATAACACTGAACGAACTGAACAAAGATCCCACAAAAATTGAGAACTACAGACCAAAACGTCTAATGGGCATCAATGCAAACATTGTGAACAGAATGCTGGCCAACAGAATACAAAGGATTATAAAATGAACAATTCACCACAACTAAGTGGGATTCATTCCAGGGATGCAGGGATGGCTCAACATCTGAAAGTCCAGCAGTATTGTTTACCACATCGACATGAAACAAGTTAAAACAACATGGTAATATTGATAGACACAGAAAAGCATTGGGCAACATTCAATGCTCATTGGTCTTTAAGACACTCCAAATTATAGAAATGGAAGGAAAATTCCTCAATAAAACATGTCACATATCTAAAAACCAAACCCACTAAAAAGTGGGGGGGATCAGACAAGGATGCTTGTTGCCCCCACTTTTAGTTAATTTTGTACTTCCAGTCCTAGCAAACAACATACAGCAAAGGAAAGCTATCAAAGATATTCATCTAGGGAAATAAAGGTGAAACTATCATTATTTGCAGAAGATATAATTCTATATATGCAAATCCCATAAACTCCTCAAGAGGAGTAGTGATTGTGATAGAGGAATGTAACATAGTGGCAGGATACAAGAGCAACAAATAGACATCTATCAAATTGCTATATACATTGGAAAAGATCATGGAAAAAGAAATAAAAAAAGTAGATTTGTACGAGGAAAGTTACAGAACAGTATTACAAGAAACAAAAGTGACCTCCAAAAATGGACGACTATCTCATGCTCGTAGATCATAAGACTTAATATAGTAAAGATGTCAGTCCTACCCAGGACACTACATATGTTTAACACTGTCCTGTTACAATTGCTGAGATCTTTCTTCAAAGAATTGGAAAAACTGACTTCTAACTTCATATGGAATGGGCAGAAGAAGCCCAGAATTAGCAGAGAACTCCTCAAGAAGAAAGACAAAGTTGGAGGGCTTGCTTTACCTGACTTTAATCACTTTATACAGCCAGAGTGGTTAGTCCATGAGAAAATGTTCCTGATCTTTAGCCATAAGGAAAATACAAGTTGAAATTACTATGTGATGCTGTCTAACATCCTCAAAGATAAATTCATAAAGTCAGAGAGCAACAAGTATTGGAGAGGGTGTGGTGAGCTAGAAATCTCATCCTACTGCTGGTGGTTTTGTTGGTTTGTGTAGCCTTCATGGAAATCAATTTGTCGATACTTAAAACAAAAGGAAATCAGGTTATCATATGACCCAGCAATCCCCTTACTGGGTATATATTCAGGAAAGATAAGAAGAGTCCATGACCAGACATCTGTACTCCAGTGTTCATCATGGCATAATTCACAAAGAACTGGGAACAATCTAAATTTCCATCCATGAAAGAAATGATTAAATGACTCTGACACATTCATGCAATGGAATCCCCCATATCCCTAAAAGGCAGTGATGATCATATGAAGTACACTGTTGTATGGAAAGCATTGAAATAAGCCAAGCAAAAAAGGATAAGTACAAAATGAGTCCAGTGATGTAAGCACAAAAATCACAAGTGGTCTAGGGGAATAGTCACTAAATGCATAAATTCCCTGGGTGAGGCTCAGACACTCTGACAGGGGTCAGATCCAGCCCAATTATGCATACAGCAGTCAAATAAAAAGGAGAGGGAAAGAAAAAGAAAAAGAAGACAAGGATATTGGGGAAACAGGGCACTAACCCACCCATGAGACTGGAATTGCTTATGCTCGTAAAGGAAAGGGAGAGAGGGACCAGACCTTACCTTGGTAGGCCAAACCTTGAGGCCACTGTGCCAGCATAAAACAATGAACTGTGTGCTTTGGTCTGTCACTCCCTCCCCAGAAGATTGCACTACAGATGACAGCACTGAAGATGCAGTCTGGGGAGAGTGGAGGGTCTGCCTAAGCCACATGGGAGCAAACTAAAGTGGAGAGAAATGGGGATGTAAGGGTGGGGGAAGGAGGAGAGGGAGAGAGGAAGAAAGAGAGAACCACTTCCTGTTCCACCAAACCCCAAGGATGATGATATCCCTGCTCCGAGCATCTAAGGCACAGAGAGAGTAGGAGGGCTAGGACCACCATCATGAAACATGATAGCCCCTCATTGACGCATAGCACTGCAGGGAACAGGACTGGAGACAGTACAGGCATTGTGCCTAGTCAGACACACACTGGGGAGAAACACAAAGGAAGTGCAACAAGGCTGAAAGGGGAGCGAACCAACAAAGTCCCCGAGGGATCCCGGAAATAGACTTCAGACTCAGGACGGGGCTTGGCACCTCATCTGATTGAATTAGAAAACATACATGTGGGTCAGCAGACACATGAAACTACTTATAAGTCACCTGAAGTGACCGCAATGATCAGTGTATAACTTCATCGTCCCCACCCCTGTGAGATGAACAACAGAACCATTGGCAAAGGGAGCCAGCAGACAGTGTACAATATGAAAATGATAATAATCTAAAAGGATTTATGAGGGTAGGAGAGTGGAACAGGAGGGAATAAAGAGGAGCTGATAGCAAGATATCAAGTAGAAAGGAAATGTTTTATAATAATGATGGCAACATATGTATAAATGTGTTTCATAAAATCTATGTATGGATTATTATAAGCTGTAATAGCTCCAAATAAAATAATAATAAAAAGATAAATCTAATTGAATGATATGTAAATTATGTGCTAATAAAACTCCTTTTAAAAAAGAAAGAAAATAAGTATAGCTGAAAAACATGTGTTGTTTATGAGTGTACATAAATTTGTGTCATGGGTCTTATTTATATAGAATATATATCAAGTATTGATACATCTGTGTTATATGGATTTCTATTCTCAAGTTTTTTTTTTTATTCTCAAGTTTTAAAGGAAGCAACCAAACTATTTTCCTTCTTGCTTGCACCATTTTACAGCCCCAATAAAAATGTATGAAGGATTCAGCAATGCGTATGAAGATTAATGTTTGTCTACATTATTAATATACTGTTTAACTATTCTCACTTAATATCAACTCTTTGTGTTCATATGAAAACTCTTCCTTTGTACAATGCATAAACATAAAATATGAAGTTTATTTGTCTATCTAATTATCCAGGATAAACTGAGCATCTGAGATAAAATTTAAAAAAATATTAAATATTAAACAACTCCAGGGAAAACCTACCAATATTAGTAGCTATTTTGTTTATCAATGAACTCAAAATCAACTTTCCATGATTTTAATTTATGTGGCTTAAGAATAATGTTTTAGGGCTGAGCCCCAGTGGCATAGTGGTTTGAGTACAGGACTGTGGCCCACAGTCTTGGCTGTTCAAATCCAGCGGTGGTTCTCCAGGAACAAGGCTGGGTAGCTCCCACGACCACCAGAGGGCAATGATGCCCCCCACCCCCCAAAAAAACCAACCACAAAACAAAACATTTCATTTGATATGCTTTTATCCAAAATTCTCATGTCCATTGTTTCATAAACACTTCCTTTGTGTTACACGCATACATTTAATGATGCTATTTTGCATGACTGCATGAGATAATGCTCATTTTAGCTCAGCGATTGAATTTCTGATTCCAGATAAGCACTGCATTTCAAAGTTAGGGATTCCCAACCACCAGGGTTTCCAAGGAGAGAGGATCTGTTTGCTGTCTGAAAGATTTACAGCCTCGGAAATCCTACATAGGGTCACTATGAGTTGGAATCAAATTGATGTCTGTCTGTGTGGTTTATTCTGACATGTTAATAATAATCTAAGCTCCAAAAGAAAATTCATAAGGCACAAAAACAATGTATTAAAATGTGTGCCACCCTTTTGTGTGTGTGTATATATATATATATATATCAACAGAATTTTTATTATCACTATATATTTTTAAATGAAATCACTTTACCAATATCCCTGTTTTTTAAGTGTTTCTTTGGCAAAGGATAATTATATGTTCTGTCTATATACTACTTTTCTAGCTGTACCTTTTAATTTTTCATATTTTTATTTTAGAGAAAACAATAGTAGGAAGGCATTTTTAAGTTTTTCTGGCACACTATAATGACCAGTGTGATGTCATATTAAAGTTATTAATACTTCTAATGACATCCAGGTCATTCATTTTTATTTGCAGACTAAATTAGCATTGTATTAAATCAATTTATTTTTTGCTATTTTATACATTTTCCTCTGTGTCTGGAATGCTTCTCGGTCTCCCTATTTGGCTACTGCATATTCACATATTCTACTGAATTAAATGTTCAGGCAGACCCCAGTGACCCCTTAAGGAAAATCTGGGCTATCCCCTAATGTCTCTAAGAACAAAATCTTTGTCTTAACTGTGGCAGTTAGCACCTTTGTAGTTTTGTTTGTTTTTTGTGTGTTCTTTTTTCTTTTGGCGGGCATCACTGCCCTCTGGTGGTCGTGGGAGCTACCCAGCGCTGCTCCTGAGAGCCGCCGCAGGATTTGAACTGCTAAGCCTACGGCGCAATCAACCACTTACGCCACCAGGGCTCAGCCCCAGCACCTTTGTAGTTTTAGATGCTTTTGTTCAACGATTTGCTTAACAGATACAATTTCAACTAGGCTATAAGGCCCTCTTATTTTTATTATGTTTCCTCTTACTTTCAGTGATTTTTAATAATATAAATCAATGAATAATAAAAATGATGTTGTTATTGCATGGTAGAGTTTTGGAAGAAGTAGCATCTGTCTATGTCATCTACCTATCTATCTACCTATGCATCTTTGGTTTTGCATTTCTAGGGAACAGAGACCAAGAAAATTGGAAATACCATTTTTGGAAAATTGGACATAAATTTCATGTTGACTATACTAGATAGAAAATACAGGCATCAAATCAACTTCGTCCTTGGAAAGAGAAAATTGAGAAGAATAACTTCATTGGTCAGAAAAAAGATCAGTGTCTGAGTGCATAACAGTAAATTGCTCATGTACAGGTTCAAGCTTGAGCAGTAAATAATTAAAAGAAGTTCATAAAAGCAAAGTCCACTTTGAGTTTGTCCCAACAGTGTTTGTATGCCATCTCTAGAGTAAATTTGGCACATTGAACTCTAATAAAAAGTTTAGATAACTTCTAATTTGACATCAAGAGCATCATATAGAAAGACATCGAATGGTTCATAAAAAGAAAATTTTGAAAAAGGATAGAGCAGCAGCCACAAAAATGTCAGAAAAATGCTTTGAGACCAGCTCTTGAATTGAGAGTAGTTAAAGCAGATGGAAGAAATTATTAAATAAAATAGCTGATCAAAAGATTTCAAAGGACAGCTCAAGAAGACAAATCAAAGAGTTATAACAAAGTATGCAAAGGTCTGAAGCATATCTGAGCTAAAAGAAATGAAGAAAAATACGTTAATCAAGAAAGCTGTATTTACAAGGGAGATTCAAAAAGTTAAGGAAAAATTTGATTTAAAATATAAAAGATACATTTTCACAAATATTTAAAAGCATTCTGGAATGTTCATTAAGAAAGAGTATGGTAATTCTTTATGTACAGATTATCAGAACTGGGTAATCTCTGAAGAAGGATATTTTGCTTGTCAACAGAGAAGATCAGCAAAAATTAAAACGGAGACCCTTAATAGAGTATAATGACATGGGGGGTACAATAGTCTCCTAGTAATGAGTTTGCGGGTGGTGTGAGACTAGGAAATGTCTTGTTATGTTGTACATGGATCACTGCATACATAGGGAATCTAATAGATGGCACCTTGCACTACTTATGAATGAATGAATTGAGTTTATGCCATTAACTGTTATATTCCAAACTGTTTTACCTATGTGCATTGAATCTGCAAATATAATTGATTTTTAATGTTTCAAAAATAGTTTTCTAGTCAAAAATAAGATGCTGTTATGCTTGCATTTGTGAGGAACTGGTCACAATTTTAGATGTTTATTCATGTGATAGTTTATTGCTATAAATTTATTTATTTATTCTTTATTTGGGCATCACTGCCCTCTGGTGGTGGGAGTAGGAGGCCCAGATTTTGCTCCTGTGGAGCTGCTACTGAATTTGAATCTCCATCCAGTGGACCACAGTCCTGCGCACAACCATTACGCCACTGGGGCTCAGCTTATGGCTATAAATTTAAACTAATGAATTGTTTTTGAAAGTTGTTAAAGGTATATATCTAACAAAGATAGTAAAACTTACAGAAATATTTCTGAGCACTAAGAAACATGGAAAACATAAATCTCACAATTCATTTATGAGATTTTCAGTTATTTTGTCCAGGCATTAATACTAACAGTTAAATGAAGTTTGAATATTTAATTTTTAATTTCTATGTAGAGTAAAAGTAGAAGTAGAAGTAGTGGCATTGTAGTTCACTAAAGTAATTGGTGATTCAGGTAAAATAGTTCATTAAAACCCCAAGACTACATTATTTATTTTAATCCTGTTCATTTTTTTGTTTGTCCATGTGCATATAAACCACTGAATTCTTCATGTAATTGCCTGATGCTAACTTAGAATTTCTAGTCAATCAGGTACTTATGAACTTAACATTAGCAAAAGAGCAGAAATGGTGAGAGAGACTTACCTAGTCATAGAGTGATGAGAAGAGCAGTAGGTGCTTCTTTTTACTTTGATATGTGCACTGTTAAATGTCTCTAAAATTCAACAAATATTCATGACATTTTCTCATAAAAAGTGAATGAAAATACATATATAACTATGCTTTGATTGTGATTTTATGGTTATCTTTACTTAAACTAACTTCATTTTATTGTCAAGATTGCATTTGTTGTCTGCCTAAATTTCAAATTTAATGGAATCCAGTACTCTACTTATTTGCATTCTTCTAAGTAATTTCTATTTGGAATAAATCATATACATTCATCATGATACTAGAAAATGTTTGGTTGTAATAGACCTAGGGCAAGAAATTATATTTAACCTACAACCTCCATCCCCCACAAAAGAACCAAACAACCTCTCAAGGAAATATTATATACTCTGAAATACTAATCAGATTAAATTAAATAATATGTGCATTATACAAATATTATAGCATCAATAGATACTGAATGATAATTCATGCAAATATTTGCCTATTTTGTATACTGAAAACAACATATATTTCTGCTTACCTATCTGAATATTAAAGAGGAATATTATATATTCCAATGCTGTCAGGGTGCAGTATAGCACCTATGAGATACATAAATGTCCTCTAGTTCTTTAGTGCTTCCTTCTTCCCACTATCATGACCTCAATTCTGCCTTACAAATCAGGTTAGACCAGAACATACACACGCTACAGATAATAACCCTCAAGAGAGGGAATGCAGGATAGATAAACTCTTTAGCACCAACAATGAGAATAGAGATACCAGGAGGATTCGGGAAGGGTGGGGACAGAAAGGAAGACTCAATCACAGGATCAATATATAACCCCCATTCAGGGAGACAAATAATGGAAAAGTGGGTGAGGGATGATGGAGGACATGTAAATAATAATCTATAACTTGTCAAAGGTTTTTGAGAAAGGGTGGGCAGGGGAGAGGGAGAAAAATGGGGAGGTGATATCAGGGACTCCAGTGGAAAGAGAATGCTTTGAAAATGATGATGGCAACAAATGGGCAAATGCACTTGTCACACTGGCTGAATGTATGGAATATGATAAAATATCTAAGAGCCCCCAATAAAATGATTTACTTTAAAAAAATGTGGGACATTCATCAGTATAGTTGCAATATCAGTAAATACATTCTCATTTTAGCAGTGAGTTCAACTGAGGCCTCTGTATTGCTGTGTGGACTAATTAGTCTTTCTTTTCCTTCTTTCAGGGAACAGTTAATACACAGAAGGACCTTCTACTCACTTGGGCTGCTGGTCCAAGTTTAAGGAAGCAGAATGGGGAATCTTCCCTCAGGAAACAATGTCAGTCCCACAGGCAATAGACAATAGGCTGGGGCAGCAACAGTCAGTAGTGCTAGAGCCTAGTAATCCAGACCTGGTGGGCTCTAGAACTCAGGCTATGCAATGTGGCAGGATCCACCAGGCTCCAGTTCTAGCGACTTGATCCACAGGTTGGCTCAACACACAGGTAGGGCAGCACATGGCTGATGTATAGAACTAGCTCAAGCAACAGCACACTGGTCTGATTACCAGGAAGGAAGAGAGATGGGATACCAGACTCGCAAAATATTTTTCTCAGTTGCTCTCGCATCAATCTCATTCAACTCCACCCGCATGTTTCTATAGAAGCCCAATAAACCTAACTATCACACTTCTTGAATGTATTTTATGTGTCAAAGTAATCTAGGTTCTAAGGACAAAGCAGAAACTAAGTGTGAATCTAGATCCGTTAGCTACATATAAAGAACCCAAAGGTTGTACTGTCAAGAATGTTTTGGATTGCTAATAGCAAAGTCAACGGTTCAAGCCTACCAGCCGCTCTCCCAGTGGAAGACCAGCCAGAAAATAACTGCTCCTATAAAGAGTTACAGGCTCAGAAACTTTATTTAGGGTTTTTATGAGTCAGAACTGTCTACACCTATATTGAGCTTTATCTTTGCACTATAATTTTCCAATCATGCCTACATACAATGAGTTTTTAATATGTCATGAAAAGTTTTCTTTTTTTATTTAATTTTGAATTATGTAGCTGTTCAATTCCACACCTTAAGCAACTCAGAGGGACCTGAAAGACTTCATCCTTCTAAATTTGAGGGGATCAAAAAAGAAGAGGTGCCTAATGGTGGACCATTCAAGAGGAAAGATTTCTTGAATTTTAAAGTTTAGCATAAAATTATTTCTAATTTCTTTTTATTTTCCCCTCCGCCTTTTCTACCTTTAAATTTTAAACTAAACTATTTCTAACTGCAATTAATTAATGATTCCACGATTACATTTTATGATGAGAAATATAGATTAACTACATCATATAGGGAACACATTAGCAATTACTATTCTCAATAAAATAGTTTAACCAATAAATAATAATGCGATATAACATCTAAAAGAGTTTAATAGCATTCTAACTCATAGAATTATTCATACCATTTTCTTCATTAAATAAATAATACATAATGAACATTTGGAATATTTTTTTTTACTTAAAATGACAAAGATAAACAAAAAAATTTAAAATCAATGATAATTTACCTGAGTAATAATTTTTTCAATATCATTTAATTGGCATAGTTGTATTGTGCTCACGGAAGGAGTCTGACAAGGCTGCTTAAACTGACCACATTCCCCTCATGTTTAGGAGACTTTCAAAAAGGAAAACTCCAATCAGTAGCTATGGTCAGATTAGACAGTAATGAACATATTGAAATGAATAACATTTCTAAATAATGAATGCACAAGCAGTTAAAAATAAATATAAAGTCTTTCCTTTTTAATTCAAATTTTATTCATTTTATCGCTTTTAAAAGTAATTATTAAGACATTTTTATCCCATATACAAAAATAGATTACTTATAGACCTAGCTATTCAAACAATAAAATCACTAAAAATATATGGAAGAATATCTGTATGACCATTTATTGTTTAGATTTTAAATTCAAATTACATGGAAATGGGAAGTATGAACATATTTAATACTTTTATTATTTTTTTACAGGGCTTATTTTAGGGCTTTTTTTCAGTGTCTAAAGTTATGCTGAATAACTAATCTGGTCTCCAGTAAATAAACAAAAGCTGATGTACATGCTGAGAAAACAAAATGCCCTTTTTGTATAATAATGTAATAATGTATACAAAGTATACGTTGACATAGTTTTTGTCTACAAGAGTTTTTCTGTACTAATAATACATATTGTGAAACTTGCTTAGAATCTGTGTTGTGCGGAGTATATGGCAGTATATTTAGTGAGCCCTGCTTTAGGGTCTCCAAGATTTAGAGCATCTTCCTAAGTCCTTAGTGTATGAGCGAGCAGTACCTTAGCGCACATAGAGATAAAAATCTCCTTGGTGTGAGACTTCAAATGTCAATAACAACCATCAGGTCTCAGGAAACCCATTACAAATCTCTATATGCCTGTCATTAAAATTATAGAAAACAAAACAGAAAACATATGAGATACTTGGTATCTTTATCTGACATTACAATATTGCTTACTGAATAAAACAGAATACTATCAAATAGAGAATAAACAAGGGAAAATGACGAAGGGAAAATGAGATGAAGCAAAAGAGGATACCAGTGAAGAAAGTATATTCTATTTCAACCAACTGATTATGTTGACTAAAATTATAACAACTTTACACAAACCTTTTAAGGACTGAGAAAAAAATAAAATAAAATAGTTTTTTTTTCCGTTGTCCCCTCATCAGTACATATTTGGTGACCCAGTCTATGTTCTTTGTTAGGAAAGCTTATAACATATTATCAGGAGAGACTGATCCCTAGAAATAGAGTAAGAACGTCAAAGGGATGGTTGGCCTCGCGGCTTACCACGGCTCAAACACACCGCTATCGAGAGGGTCGTGTGAAGCGGAGCCCCTGGGCTTTCTGGTGCCCCGACCCAATGATACCAAAAAACCAACCGATTTACATTTACCACAACCAAACTAAACAACAAAGCAATGCTGGCCAATCGATTCATAATGAGCCAATAGATAGGCTTTCTGGGGAGGAGAGGCTCATCATTCTTCCGCAGGTCAGCTGGTGGGTTTGACCTACAGTCCAACGCTTTCCTTAAAGTGGCACATTTTGGATCCACTACAGTGATCTAGGAAAATATTACCATCTAAGAGTCTTAAACTAATAAAATCTGTAAAATCCTTTTTGCCTGATAAAGTAATATGCACAGATCCTATATAGTAGAAGTGATAAATCTCTGAAACTATTATTAAAACTGCCACAGTTACAAAAAAAAATTATTCAAGAGAAAAGTAGATTCTGATGGTGAACTTAGAAAAACAATATGATTATTTCATTAGTAGTATACAGTTAATTATTTTCTAAGAGAAAACATCCTAAAGAAAGGTACAAAAAATTTCATTTGTCTCATTCTTAAATTTTACCATGTTGTGCCATTAACTAAATACATATGCCATCTAAAAAATGTGAATTTTGTACATATATATTTAAATTATACATATTTGCAATATCAATTTAGGTCTATTATTCACCCCCCCCCACAGGAAAGATGTCATGTCTAATACATAGATAAATAATTTTGAACTTGCATTGGATGTTTAGATAAATTTATTTAATCATCGCTATCTTGATGTTAAAGCTTTTCAATAGACATTCCAGTCGGATGTGGGAAAGAATATGATATTTATCATACTTATTATAATGTTTTACCAGAAACAACAGATTTTATGAAGAATTGAAAGATAAAATGATTTTAATGAAGATGAACTATATTTACATAAGATGCATAAGTAATTCCTATAGGATATTGGGATAATATTTTCATATAAAAATATGAGCTGTATAATATAGCAGAAAAGCAAAAACAGTTCAATATGCCACATATTGAATTGACAATTGTTGAATATACTCAACTTCTAGGGGACAAAAAAGAAACAGCTTACTATTCTACTTTCATCGTTGTGTGATGACTTGATTTGAAAGTGTCATAATCTCCTATGGCTGAGTGTGAAGGTATTTTTCCAGTAAAGTATCCTGAAATTAAGGCTTATTTCCTAACATTATGTAATAAATATGCTCATTTTCCCAGACTTAGCCTATGCTAAGAAAGATGGGCTTCTTATCAATGATTCTATAAATTATTGTAAAATATTACTTCATAGTCACTGGTTTTCAAAGACATTATAGTTCAGCAGTTCACATAAGTTTGATTCTTTAAAAAGACTACATACTGTGTATTTGCTTTCATGAAGAGATCACGGAACATAGTAAATTGTGGTGAAGAAATCAGATGGGGCCAGCAATCAGAAAGAATAGCATCTTCAGGCTTAGTCCACACAGAAGAAAGACATCAACCTGTGGAATTTAAGAATTGCAAATAAGGAGATCCGAGACTTCAGGTGGTACAGGGGCAGTGACGTATTTAATGTCGATCTTTCCAACTCCCACCAAACAATCTTGCCTGACATGATTCTGGTAAGAAGACAACGCACAATATTGATAGGAATCTCATAAATGATTGTGAGTAACCCCACTTTATGGGAACAAATAACACAATTGTAGGTGAACAGATACAATGATGGTGTCAGATATGGCTAATAATAATTATATATTATATATTCCAAGGGGTGGTAGGATGGGGGAGGAAGGGGATAAAGGGGAACTACTATCAACAAGTTCCAGAAGAAAGAAAATGCTTTGAAAATGATGGTTGCAGTAATTTTCTAATTCTGCTGGATCTAATTGCATTATGGATTGTAAGAACTCCTAATGACATTAAAAATAAAATAAAAGGGGATATTCAGAAAACAAACAAGATTTTCTAAAAATGCAATCCTAGGAGTGCAGTGTGTCCTCTGGATCCAAGAGCCCTGTGGAGCAACCAGCCTGGATTCAGATGACTTCAGAGGATGCCTGGCAGACCCAGGAGCCAGAATAGGGACCAGAGAGTGCACTTCCCAACTTCCCATCCTACAGAGCACGTAAAACCGAGTGCTTTGGTGACAGAGGATGACTTGTGGTGTAGAGTGCTTCTGGGCATTTAAGTGAGAAACCTGGGCTTGCTGACCCATGGAAATGGAGCTAAGTATCCTTGGGGTGAGGCTTATTAGAGTGGGGTGCTTCTGGCCACTTAATTCAGGGAGCTAGGTCTACTGAGCCACTGAGCTTAATCAGAATGCCTTCTGGCTGAGGCCTATAGCCCCTTTGAAAATTTATTAATTGACTAAATAACTTTCTTACATGTCCAGATAAAGAATTCTACTTTGAGCACTTCTCACTTGCACTGCAACTAATAAACCCTGTAATATGAATTTTGCCTATGAATTCTGTGTAGTCATTGTAATGGACATTATAATCTAGATTAAGTAGAGAACAATTGTGAAAAGCACACGGGGGAGGGGGGGAGGATATATTAGTATATTAGCACTCAAATTCTGAGTAACCAGTTTGTAGAACCCTGTGAATTTTAGTGAAATCCCCAAATCTATTTGTAGAATTACACATGGGTTAAACCTCTACTTAATAACAGTAGTTGGTCATTGACTGTGGGAAACTTCGGATCTGGAAGAAGTGGTGGGAGGTGGGGCCTGCTCCCAGCACTCAGACTACAGGCCTTGGCACACTATCCCCAATGTGAAGCCTCTGGGGTCTGAGATAAGGGAAACAACCGCAAACAAATCTGTTCCCCATAAATGCTTGGATAGCTTTCTCATACAGATACCTGACTGCTCAGGAACGCAGGTAAACATACTTCTCTCAAAGAACATTTGTTCCTGGACAGTGGATGAAATGACAAAATAATGATAATTCATAAATTATTAAGGGTTCGTGGAGGTGGGGGCATGGGGAGATAGGGGAAATGTGTGAAGCTGATAGTGGGACCTCAGTGGAAAGAGGATGTTTCAAGAATGATGATAGTAGCTGAGCCCTGGTGGCGCAGTTGTTGTGTGTGGGACTGTGGCCCACAGGGTTGGCAATTCAAATCCAGCAGCAGCTCTCCAGGAGCAAGGCTGGGCTTCCTACTCCCATTAGGGCAGTGATGCAAAAACAAACAAACAAAATGATGATGGCAGCAAATGTGCAAATGTGGTCTGCAATCAAATGAGGTATGTATTGATCATGATAAGAGTTGGATGAACCCCCTGATAAAGTGATTAAAAAAAATAGCCAACTTACTGGAGTGAGTCCTCTGAACAACAACTACAAATGAACAGTTGTTCCTCCTGTCACTTGTCTGAAGGAGCACTTCCTCTTCTTGTGTCTTGCATGCTTTGTACTTCTTTTGAAGTATTCCCTTTGAATGCCAGGAATTCCAAGACTAGCAAATTGGCATTTGTTTGATGTGCATGATTCGTGACAAGCTTGCATGCCTTAAGAAGTATAGAAATCCATTGCTGAGTAGATTCTGGGCTCATATCCCTCTTCTTGCTTCTCCCAAGAATAGAGTTGAGTTCCCTGTAATTCTTGTCTGTCTTCTTTGTTGTCTTTAATTGTTTGTTGCTTTTCGGGCCCTTTCCTCTGTGGGTAGGCCCCACAATCGACCAGGGATATGGACATTATTCCTATCAGAGTACATTGGAGAGTGTATCAATTCATATTTAGTTAGGTTAAATTTAATACCTTATCATTTACTCGTCCTTTTTACTCTAGTTTTAATTATTTTCTCTTTTCTTTTGGAGTGAAATTTTTTCTGTGATTTTGCTATTTTGTTGTTTTTTGGTATGCTTTTCTTTATATAAAATCCAGGATAAGGAAACTTATAGTTATTAATTATAGTATCATAGAGTTATGCTGAGAAAGTAAGGGAGAAATTATGAACTAATTATGAATACAAGCATGAAGAAAATATTCTAAAATTGTGGTGATGATTCCAAAACTCTCTTTAACATCTTTAAACCATCAAATTGCATGGTTTTTAAATTATGCCAATAAAATTTTAAAAATAGTTTATAATCTTTTCTGTTCCAGTCAAGTGATATTTTTATCATTTTTTTCAATTACCGTTGAATGTGCTTTAATGATTGTGTTTTGGTTACAATGAAGGGAAATGCATATTGATTAAGGTTAAAGGCTATAAAACCAATCAAAATACTTGAAATCAATAAATTGTATAACTATTTAAAATAAGTAAATGAATTTTAAGATGTTATTGTGAGTAACACCAAAGCCTTATTTAAGAAAAAAATTGTGCCCTACACAAAAAGATTGGCAAGTGAATGATTATATGATTCTATCATTATGTAATCTATGTTCAAAGATCGAGGCATAAAAAATTGGAAAAACATACAAAAACACCTCATATTTGTAGCTTATATTGAAATATCTTAAACCAGAGAAAGGAAAATGTATGTTAGTATGGCTAAATGAAGTCACATGGTATGGTTCTTTCTAATCTTTGGATCTAGTAAGATCATGCAGAAAAGGTAGAGAGGATTCTAACTTGAACATGGATTAGGTTTGCCATTCTGGTGTACATAAAGTGAGCCGTACTAGAAGCAAGAAGAGAGAAATTCCAATGCTGTCAAGAAAGACGAGCCACGGGTGGAGAATGTGTGAGATCCTGTCATCAAGTGGAGCTGGCAGCAGAGTCAGCAGAAGTCACTGAGACCGTGACATTAAGCAAGATAACTTCTAGCGTTTATTCAAAGAAATCTTAGTATGTACAGAAGGAAATTTTGCATATTATGTTGTGCTTTTGGCATTTATCAGAGCTGGAGGAACTTTGCATAAATTTTCCAAGCAGGGCTTATACTGAAATACTGCATAGCTGCAAGACTGAACACCAAAGAGGTACAGAGGACCAAAGAGAAATGTGCATGCTGTCTGAGAAGAGCAGTTGATGAGGACTTGATTACATCCTAAATGTTTTCTGATCATTAGTTGTTGCAACCTATTAATTCCCTTATTAAACTTTATAACCCTGACTATTGCTTCTGAGTTTTATGTGATTATTGCAACAGATTATTGGACCCAGAATAGAAGTAGAAAGCCATGAGAGAGTTTTAGGGTGTCAGGACACACAAAAAATTATTTTGAAAGATGCAAAGTGGAGGCATTTCTGAATTCTGTCTCATAAGAATTATCCTTGGGCAGATGTGAAGCTGGATTTTCCTTCTCTCCAGCTAAAGGAAATCAGAAAAGGTCCCCAAACCACTTCTTCAATTGATATAAGACAAATGCCATGAAAGAAATTAGTTGGAACTAGAGAAAAGATTGAGAATATATATGCTACACAGAGTACAAAGAATGTGATATTTGATCCAAAGCATTGCAAATGTGGTAGAATAAAATGGAGGAAGAATAATCTAGGAAACAGTCATGTATACTATGCCTGATGAATTTGCAAAATAACGGATTAGACACATCTGGAACAAGAGAAATGCATGCCCATTGACAAAAGGGGGAGAACAACTTTAGAGTGGGAAAAAAAAAGACTAACAATTTTAAGGACCCTACAGAGTGAGCCTAATAAACCACCTTGGCCCAAGTGTATACACACCCTGGAAACTTAGATCAATTGCCATAGAACACTGGGGTATTAAATAATGGACCTTCAAGAGGCATAGCACCTTCCAAAGACCATACAAGGGAGGTGTGGAAACGCCATCAGGTGATCTAGACTGTATCTCAAACACACCTGTAATTTGAGAACTTAACTCTGAAATCTCATGGTGATTAAAGAAGACAGCTATGTCTGTTGACAAGTGGAAAAACATTGACTCAGTACATCAATGCCCTACATACTGGCTGTCCTGTGATTGATATTGCCAGTGAATATTGTTGTAAATTTTGTCTGAAAGTTAACGCTCACTGTTTGTGTAAATAGCAGCTGAAAATGAAATGATTCATTCTGTCCAAGGGAATAATTCAGGTATTGAGGCACATTTAGGTTACATTGGTCCCATTCCACTCTCTCAACAGTGTTAAAAAAGAGTGGTACCACGATCTACTCAATAGCATTATTATCAACGGGCCCTTATGCTCCAGAGCAATGATCAATAAGATTCTCGACCATAAACTAACAAAGAGATCACTAAGGGAAGCGAACCATAGGAGATTTAAAAAAATGTATTTGGGCCTCACACTGAATACTAGCTCCAACTTAAGAACACATAATTCTTAGAATATGACATGCAGCATACTCACTCTCATGAATGAAACACAGAAAATATGGGTGCTATAGAAAAATGTGGTGAATAACTTTGATGGTGCCCAGCTATCAGATAGAATAGTGTCTCGGGTTTTAAAGACTTGTTTCCAAATAAGCAGCCATCTAAGTGAGATATCAACTAAGTTCACATGGAAGAAACATGCCAATACCAGTGCCCCAAGAATTGTAAACTATATAATTCAAAACAAAGAAGGGAATAAAATCAGAACTTAAAATGTGCTGTTTTGATTTGCAGAAGGGTGTCGGTACATTTGTCAGATCTACACAGGAAATAAGTCTTTGATGATTTCCCTATGACCATAATTGAGGGATGAGAATAAACTTGTTATCAAAGAGTATTTGAAGACATGACTATTGGAGATCAAAGCGGCAAACCTGACTTGAACAATTAAAACTTTATAACTTGATCAATCCCCTCTCTGATGATATCCTTTGGGCCTAATCTGATTTTCAATATTTTCTATGACTTTTTCCCTTCCATATTATGGTTTACCTCTGAAGTATTTTGTCACTGTGAATAGACTTCTTCATTGTGTTATTTTTTTTCTGTTTTTCAGGATATGAAACCCAAGTTTTAGGAACCTACAAAGACAACATCAATTAAGAGTTACTAGAGGGTTTGGTTGGTTGGAGGTCGTTAAAGGGGAGCAGTTATGGAGTTCAAGAAGGAAGACAATGTTTTGAAACATTGTTTTACCAACTGTACAACACTATTTATTGTAATTGAACTATGCAATGGTAAGTTATCTGTATTAGCTACCAATAAAATTGTTCTTCAAAAAAATTAGTTTGGCTTAAGAGAATGAGCAAGGATTATGGGAGATGGTTTAAATTAAAATATACGTACTCTTGGACCATTCCATTATAAACACTTTTTCTCCTCTTTTTTGTTCAGTGGTTTCAAGGTTCTAGATTTTAAAGGGAATTATGTCTTAAATACATTTTGCATACCCAAGCTATAGCATAGAGACTGATTAAAAAGTTAGTCCTCAATTAACAAAGGCTATTGGATAGAATGAATGAAAAGAAAGAAGAACTAAAGATATCAATGTTTTTCTTTCCTAGTGTTAAATTATTTTTCTGTTTACTTTTTCACCAACACTATATTTAGTATTGGTGCCAATCTTAAATGTAAGCAGAGTAAGTTATTTATCATCTCAAATGAAAGTTAAAAAAGTTACAGGTTACTTAAGCAGTCTCAATTTATTGAAACATTCTCTAAAGGATGGTACAATTGGCTGATTCCCTAAATGTTACAGATTATATTCTTACATAAAACATATTCTGCTATGGTTCATAAAATTAAAATCCAAGTTCTATAACACACAGTGACTCTGAAGCATATTTCTTTTCAAGACTTCTTGATAAAGTGACATGTTTAATCTTGTATTCATTGCTGAGTGCCAATTTAATAATTATAATTAGGAAATTGATATTTGTAAACTAATATGAAAAATAAATGATTACTTCAAGTATATATTTGACGTTGAAGATAATTTTACTTTGTCTTAGAACTTCAGATGAGGATAACATCTCACTAATAAAATTATAGATTATTTTTTCTCAGAAAAGCAAGAAGGTTCATCTTTTCTGACTCTGTAAGTCACTCTAAAAAACTCAATTAGCAGAGAAACACCATTTATATGGTATACTATCCTTGGAAAGGAGAGCCATATGGTGGGCTTTGAACAGCAAGAACAGTAGTTCAAAAGCACCAGCTGATCCACAAGAGACATAAAGTACCTTGAAAATATTGGTAGATATTTTCTAATAAATCCATTAGCTATTCTTAAAATGCATTGAATAATTGAGTGTTCTTTCACAATCCACCCTATTTGTGGAAAGTTTTAATTCCTGTGTATTCTTATTTTATATTTTAGCTCATTTTATAGAATGTTTAGAAATGTCCTTCACAGCAATACACACACACACACACATAGACACATAAAACAGAATTGTTGTTATCAAGTAGGTTCCAATTCATTGCAATTTCAAGTGTTATAGACTAGAACTGCTTCAGAGAGCTTCTTGGCTACACTCTTTTATAGAACAGATACACAGGTCTTTCTTCCATAGCATCAATAGATGTGTTTCAGTACCAACTTTTTTGTGTAGTAAGAACAAAGAAATTTGAGCCATCTACAGACTTTTATACTACACAAAATATATTGTTGCCTTTAAGTGCTACCAAGGCTGCTTCTTCTCATAGGGACACTACCTAAAACAGAATGGAAAATGATCCTGTCGTGCACTATGCTTACATTTGTCCTTATGTTTGAGACCATTGCTGCCGGCACTGTGTCTATTCATCTTGCTGAAAGTCTTCTTTCTTTTCACTGCTCCACTATTTTACTGAACGTTATGCCTTCCACAGGAAATGGTCCAGCTAATAACATATTAAATGTATCTGAGACAAAGATACTTTAGAGGTACCCAGACTTCTAAAGAACATTCTGACTTTACTTTTTACAAAACAGGTTTGCTTGTTCTCTTGATGCCCTGTTAAACTTTCAATCTTCTTCTCTATTACCATAATTCAATTTATAATTGTTTACTCCTTGATCTTTCTTAGTCATTGTTTGATTTTTGCATGCATATTTGGAAATTCAAAATACCATGGTTTCATGACATGGAAAGACTATACATATCCTCCCTTATGCACACCTCACCAAAGCCACCTTGAAGAAGGAGGCCTCACATTGTTTGGGGTCATTCCTTTAAGAAGGGAGAAATGGGAGAAGACCATTCACGTAAGAGTATACAATATTGAGTCAGGGTTAGAACAAATCATCGGGCCCCATCAGAAATGGAAGGGGAGACTTGCCTGAAAATCAAGCTAAGACTAGGGGAGGCAAGCATCTATATTTTGGATGGGACACTATATGGGCTATATTTTTGTTAACTTTGTTGGTGAGTATGGAGAGTGACTGGGGAGAAGTAACCTCAGAAAGGTATGCTTTGGAAGTTGAGAAAGGGTTGGAGTCTGGCTTGTCAATCAGCTTGTAGGTTGATTTTGAAGGTGTGACAGAGATGAATAGCTGACTGGAGGTAAAACACTCTCACTTCCTGAGAAACATTCCTGTTGACAAAAGAAATGGAGCTGGCCTAGAACCCAGGAACTGGAGGAGCCATGTGGAGAATCATGCCAGAATTTAGATTCTCCCACCCCCTCAAGATGTGCAAGACTCTCCATCCACTGCCTTGTCATCTTCCTGCATTCCTCATTGTTTCACAGCTGTGTGAATCTAAAGATAAATTTATAGACATATTGGATTATGGACTAATATTGAACTTGAGATGAACTGGGCTGGGATGTATATTTAATATACAATTACTCTTTATATAGAGCTCTTAATACATATATATTTTTTGGGGGGAGCTACTGGCCTCTGGTGGTCATGGGAGCTACTCAGCCTTGCTGCTGCAGGATTTGAACCGCCAAGCCAGTGGGCCGCAGTCCCGCAGTCAACCACTATGCCACCAGGGCTCAGTCTGCTACACATATTTGAGTCTCCCTGGATTTGTTTCTGTAGTCCCCTGGACTAATGCAGATGATAAGCAATGATTGTACAGGGACGATGTACCATATTTTATGTTCCTGAGTAGACACTACCAATGTTTCTACCCAACCTTCTCAATGACCATGGCACAGCCCAGGTACTATGGCATATGCACCAGAAAGAGTTAACATAAGGCCCTGGCTGAATGAACTGAGCCTTGCCTTGAAGTTGCTTGCACCCTTGGACTGAAGACTGTAATACTCAGATGGGAGAGGAAACAGAGAGTAACTGCCATGATAATCATTAGACCTTGGAGTGAAACCCCAGCTCTGTGGGTGCCTAAAAGAAAGGGAACCACCATATACTTGGCACCTTGATGCCCTTTTGCAGTGATATAATTGACTTGTATTTGTTGGATAGGGTTCTTCACTTGGAGGAATTGATCCAGGAATTTCCCCCTTATAGCAAGCAAAAGGTAGTATGAACTCTTTAGGGTAACAACTCATAGATTGTGGCTCATGATTGAACTTTACTCAAATAGACTTCTCTTACTGACTGTGCAGAGTACTGTGTGAAAGGAAAAATTGATGATGTTTTCACTATAATCCCCAGGGAGATGACTGACAATGTTTTACTTTTTGTTTCTATGGGCTTGTGTTTCCTTTCCATTAATTTACCAGTTTTTGTTGTGTTGTTTGCTTTTTTGCTGATTAATTTAATGTTGTTGTTGTTGTTGTTGGGGTAATTGGTTCTGTGGAGTTTTTATTTTGTCATAATATGACTACCAAAGTAATCCTTCAGGAAAACCAAATGGGAAGTAGGTGGATTGTGGGATCCCAGTTGACTGTAGCTCCAAGTCAAGACCAGTTAGTTTTGATGACATGGATATGAAAAGATCAGTGGTGATAAGGCTGCTACAGCAAAGAGCTGTGAAGAAAGAAAATGATGCCCAGCTATCAATGGAATAACGTCTGGGGTCTTCAAGGATTGTATTCAAACAAGCAACCATCTAAGTGATCCATCAACTCAGTTCATGAAGAATAAGCACATCTGGTTGTGCGATCCATTTAACAATAACGAAATCCAAATTTGACAAAGGGCAAAGTATCAGAGCTTAAATTGTGAACACCCAATTTTTAGAAGGCTGTGGAGGACCGTGGAAGCCCCAAACCCAAATACAGTGTATCTAGTCAGATTGAGCCTCTGCCAGATTCTATCTAGCCACAGGCAAGGGTATTTAACAGCTTTACTAACAGATAGAGGTCATTATCATCTTGACTGTGCTAGATTGAATCTGATACTTGTCAGCTAACCTCCCTCTTGACCCAACTTAATCTGTACTAGGTGCAAGTATTTCTTGCTTGTTCTGTGACAAAATTTTCTTTCCTGGCTTTTAAAATACTTATGGCAGTCTTTTCTTTCTCACTCATTATTTGTATTTCTATCCTTATATGATTTTATCCTTAAAACAAATATCCTCGGGGGGCTAAGTCCCAGTGGCGTAGTGGTTGAGGGTGGGACTGCGGCCCATGGGCTTGGTGGTTCAAATCCAGCAGCAGCTCTCCAGGAGCAAGGCTGGGTAGCTCCCATGACCACCAGAGGGCAGTGATGCCCCCCCAAAAAACAAATATCCTTATATTTATTTTATCCTTAAAACAAAAAAGAAGGGTACTCACTTTATAACCCAACGCTGATTTTCAGGGTCCTCCGTGCAGACTTGGCTCCAGGGATTCCCCTCTAACTATGCAGCAGAGCATGACAGGGCCTTGCTATCAGGCAGAGCCATTACAGAGCAGATTATTGAAATTGCAGTTTGGTAAAAATGTGAGCAGTGTATAATTGCTCAAGGTTAAAAATATTTTCTGTTGTTTTAGATTGAGGTTCTTCATTGTTTCCTTGTGCCATTCTTCTTGACTCATTTGTTTGTAATATAAAATATAGCATCTGGGATGTTAAAAGATTGAAGTTAAATAGCTGGACATATAGCAGGAAAGTATCAACATCACTTGGAAGAAGCATACCAGGTCGTGTGATCACAAGTTTTTGACGGAATCAGGTATTAGACATCAGAATACCCAAAGCAATCATATCAATGTGAACAAGGGGGCGGGGTCACAGTAAAGACCCAAAGCCCATCTATAGACAATTGAACATCCTCTCACAGAATGGTCACAAGGAAAGTATACTAGAGAAAAATAACTGACCAGCATCCATATTTTTTTTGAGTTTCTCTTTTTTCTTCTTTTTTTCCCCAATGATCTTATTGGGGGCTCTTACAGCTCTTATAACATTCAATACATCATTTGTATCAAGCATATTTGTACATATATTACTGTATTCATTTCCAAATGTTTTCTGTGTGAACCCTTGAAATAAGTTCCTCTGCCCCCCCCAACTTTTTTTTTTCATGAATCATTTTTTGGGGACTCATATAACTCCCATCACGATCCAAAGTGTCTACTGGGTAGAAAGCAGCAGTATTGTAGGAATAGCATCCAGGTTTAAGTTCCATTGTTCACATAAGTCTATATCTATATACTTGAAGTAATTGATATTACAATACATGATTTTACATTTACTCAGTAAATATCCTTCATGAAGTATCATTTTACCCAGAATACTGCTGTTTTCTATAGAGTAGTTACTTTCAACACAGCAGCTGCTTTCTACATGTAAGTGCATTAAGGCACCAACACTGTCACAAACACTTATATTTGGTATATTTGGTATGGCATGTATGTGATGGGGTTGGTGCCACGATGTCATCATGCTGGATACTCATATGCGTATGTGCCTGCATGTGGGTGGACCCACCTGGAGACAGAAAGAGGGCCAGTGTCCCATCTCCTAGGAAAATAGAAAATATGTGTTTTCCTGTGGTCTTAGGCAACTCCTGTGAAAGGGTTGTTCGACCCCCAACGGGGGTGATCACCCACAGGTTGAGAACTGCTACCCTATTCCAACATCCTTCAGGATTTGCTGTTCATAGAATATCGCTCTCAGGGAGTTGATAGATTTATGCGACAGAACCAAGAAGAATTTCCAGGCAGGATCAAATTTTATATGCAAATACGGCATTTGAAAATACTGTAACTTGGGTAAGCAAACATTACTAGTCAAAGTGATGTCTCTGCTTTTCAATACCATAAAGAGGTATTGTCCAGCATATTTGTAATTAATAGTATAATATTGCAATGAGTATTATTGCAAGATAAAGTTGGATTTGTTTCTCAAAACAAAAGATCATGAATTTGAATTCTCAGGACTGAGCCTTCTCACAGGAAGATGCTATCGATGAGGATGGGTCTTCTGAATCATGTAGGAGGGGCTTCAACCAACCAAAGAGCTGATGGTAGGTGAACAAAATGAAGAAAACATTCATTCTGGAACTATTCTCTTCCTGACCATCTTTTAACCCATCTTTCTACTTGTTTGACTCCTACTAGGAACTAACAAATAGTGAAATTATCTGGGATGTCAGACCAAACTATTTGCCAGAGAGTTCATGGTCTCTGGAAAAGATAGCCAACCAATTTCCTGTGTGATTTAAAATAATTTTTGAAATATAATTCAAATGGAAAATATCACATGAATAATATTTGTTTTGATTGGATTTCATTGAAGATATAATGCTGCAGTACAGGCAGAATTGTACTGCAAGATTGATTTTGCCATGTCCTTTTTCACTATTAATGCCATACATCTCCTTTAGAGAATGTAATTCCTGGCATAGTTAATAATAGAATTTTCTGATTCAAAATGGCCAATATCACTTTGTTTCAGCTCACTAATATCTAGGACATCAATCTTTATGCCTTTCATTTCATTTTGAGGACAGTGTTCTGCTTCCATTTATTAGACCTTCGTTATTTCAAGTTATTCATAAGGTTTTCAGAGACTACTTCCTCTAATGTGCGTAGCTGATATTTTCTTCCTTGTCTGTTCCTGATTTGGAAACACAACTTAAACCGGTTCACTTTGAGCAAGCCTGCTGACATTTGAAATATAAAAGACATAACTTTCAGAGTCATAGAATATGACCAACCAAAAGAGAAGTGGTGGGAATGTTCCTTTAAAAATACTGAAACAATTTTTATAGATGAGCCCCATCTGATTACCAGTACTGAAATTTCCTGTTTGGGGGTGCTGGAGGCCTGTTGCTCTCTCATAAGTCTCTGTATTTTGATCTCTGAAGCTTTTAACATCATTGGTAGGGATCTCAGACATGTCTCTGCTGGTGGCTCTGCTTCCTTGATGATCATAGATTTCTTCATTCCTGTGACTGAAATGGCTAACTTTAGTCCATAAAAATGATATAACTGGACAACACTAAATATTAGTTTGCTGCTCTCTATTTCCATGTACACACCCAAGTATTTAATTACAAAATCTATGGACAGAAGAACCTTATCAAATACTTTCTCTTTGTCACAAGGAAGCACCAGATTTCTTTTCAAGAGTGTCTGTTCCATTTTATAGTCACAACAACTTCTTCACATTATTTTTATGGAAGTTTTTTTTTCTCATAGCTGGTTTTGTGGTGTGTTATACTTGAGGTGCTAACTTATAGGTCAGCAGTTCTAAAGCCCTAGTCTCTCTTTATAGGATAAACGATGAGTCTTTCTACTCCCCTGAGGATTTAAAGTATTGAAAATCTGTATGGGCAGTTCTGCTTTGTCCTGTACTGTCAGTGGAAGTCAGAGGCTACCCATGGCAGTGAGTTTTTTGTGTGAATACTCTTAGGAGAAGTGCTCCAGTGGTTACATGAGAGCTACAATTTCTGTAGTTGAAACCCACCAGGTACTTCATGGAAGAAAAATGAGTCTCTCTGTTCCTACAACATTTGGAAATGATGAGGTAACCCACAGGGGAGGTTCTCTCCTCTCTAGGGGTTGAGGCGGGCTAGACTCCACAGCTGCAAGTGATGAGAAGTGGAGTCAGAGGTCACTGTGGGTTTGTGGGGCATTTTCCTATTGACTAATGATGTTGAAGGTTGGTGGCCACTGTGTACATTTTCTAAGGAGAAATAATTTTGTAGTCCTTTGCTCATTTTTTGGTCATTGTTTTATAGTTTCCCTATGTGCTATGGATATTCGACCCTTGTAAAGTATACACTCTTAAAATATATTCTCCCAATTTATACTTTGCCTTTCCATTCTGTTGATAAACTTTGGATTCTCAAATTTTTTAAATTTTGTAAACTACTCTCTGTCTCTTTTCTTGTTAATGCCTTTGTTATCACATGTAAAAAGTCATTGTAAAAACTCTAGTGAAGCACTGCCCATGGGTATTTCTTAGACGCCAATAAATTTAGTTCTTACACAGATTCTTGATACAATTTTAGTTCATCTATTTATATTGTATGTGGTGGGGGACCAACTGCACCCATTTTCATAGTGAATTACAGTTAATCCAGCATCATTTCCTTAAAACATATTTTTCCAATTGATGGACTTTATATCCATGTGAAAAAATCAATTGGCAATAAATGTATGGATTTTTTATGGATTTTCAATGAAGATTGCATCATTCGGTATTGATTGCAACTCAATGTAAAGAAAGCAAAAATACTGGCAATCCAGCTAATAGACATCAGAAGCAAGAAGCACAAAAATATAAAACTGTCAAGAACTTCATTTCACTTGATTTCACAAATAATGTTCACAGAAGCAATAATGGAGAAATCAAATTGCCTTTGCCAAATCTGTTGTATGTCAAAACTCACTGCTCTTGAGGTAGAAAGGGGAGAAGCCCAGAATTGGCAAAAAACACTCCTCAAGAAGAAGAATAAAGTGGGTGGGATCATATTAGCTGTTTTTCAAATTAAAACAGTCACAGTTGTCAAGGCAGCATGGTATTGGTAAGATGATCGCTACATGAACCAATGGTAAGGAACAGAAAATTCAGAAATAATATCAGTGATCCCCCAAATATAAATTGGGATTCAGATGCCCTATTTAACAAATGGTGCTTGAAAAAATGGGTATCTACCTGCAGGAAAAGGAAACAAAACTTAACTCTGTACAAAATAATTCATTCAAGGTGGATCACAGATATTGAGTTAAACTTCAAGGTACCAGGATCATCAATGAGAAAATGAAGACAAAAATTAGAAACTTAAATCATGGACTCTCAGAAATAAGGATTGATACCCCTTCAAAGAAAGTTAAAATAGACAAGTGGGACATACTAGAGATAAAACACTTATGTGCATCAAAAGACTTCAAGAGTAATAAGAGAGGTCACAGAACTGGGAAAACATCTTTAGCAATGACATATTGGACAAAGAGCTATTACTAAAGTCTACAGAATTCTGCCAGATAAAATAAGAAGAGAATGAATTGCCCACGGAAGAGGTGGGCAAAAGCCCTGAACAAGACTCACAAGTGAGGAAATCCAAATAGCTAATGAACATATGAAAAAATGTTTTCAATCAATAGACATCTGACAAATGCAAATTTAAACAACTATGAGATACCTCCTGATACCCACAAGGATAGCCCAATTCAAAAAAAACCGAAAGCAACAAATTTTGGAGGGGTATGGTGAGATACGAACTCTCATTCACTACTGGTGGTCTGTTGGATACATACAGCCACTGTGGAAAGTGAGTTGGTGATACCTAAAACAGAGGAAAATCTGCTTACTTTATGACAAATCAATCTCACTACTGGGGATATACCCAGAAGAAATAAGAAACAAACTACGACCCAACATCTGCACTCCAATGTTCATTGCTGTATGATTCACAATTGCAAAGTGTTGGAAACAGAATACATTTCCATCAATAGATGAATGGATAGAAAAAGTGCTGGTATACACAACAATGGAGTACTACACATTCCTAAAAAGGGGTGATGAAACTATGAAGCACCTTGTCTCATTGAAAGAGTTGGACAGTATTATGTCAAGTGAAGTTAGCCAAGCACAAAAGGGAAAGCAAAACATGAGTCCACTAAAGCAAACTGAAACAGCAGAACATGCATAGGGGAAACCACACATATTGAACAGTTCTCAGGCTGAGGGACAGATACTCTGGGAAAAGCCACAGCAAGCCCAAAGGTGTGTGTGTGTGTGTGTGTGTGTGTGTGTGTGTGAGAGAGAGAGAGAGAGAATAATTGTGATATTGATAGCACCTGGATTAATAGACATCTCTCCCCTCTCCTTTCATAAGTCTTCAGATCCCACAGAGGATTGGGGAAGAAAAAGATGGTAATCGGGAATAAGGACACTAGAGGGGAGGGGTTGTTCATATTTCCACAGGAAAAGGAGAACAAGAGCAGAACATATTTGTGCAAAGTCTTGAGGGCAATTTCCCTGCTAAAAGCATTTTGTGTCTAAGGATGACTGCAGTGCTGGCCTCTGCTTGACACACTCATCCCTGGAAGACAGCCCTACAGAGGAAAGCACTGAAGATGCAGTTTTGGTGAGAGTAGCTGGTCTGACATGTCCACCAGGGACAAATCAAAAGGAGAGATAGACCAGCAATCATACATAAACCATAAATGTCCGATCGTAGACTTCTGACTTGGGGGGACAGCATTTGGCATCTCATCTGAACCGCTTGAGGGAACCACAGTTGAAAATCTAAAGGTGCAACTGGTGGGGGTGGGGGGTGGCTTAGCACTAGACTGCTCCATGCCCGAGTGCAGGAAGAGCAATGGGGTTGTGTAGGAGGAATGCCTTTTGATTGCAAATGCTGAAGACTAAAAAGTGACCAGATGTCCCGCTTTTGGCAGTAAGTCCTGATTTTAAACAATTTTTCTGCACATCCTGCAGTGTTTTTAAAAAGTCCAGATTTTTGGAAAGAATGCATGACAAGCTAGGGAACAGTGAGTGAACAGAAAGGAATATACCCCTTCTACCCCCCATCAATGGTGTCACACTTTACCAATGTTAAAATCTGATCACTTTACTATAAGGGTTATTAGGTAAGTGGATCCTGGGATATGGATTCCTGAAAAAAAAGTACTGAACTGATGGATTTTAGTGGGTCCTGCTTGCAATTGAAAAGATACCCTTGAATTTTAAGTCAGGATATCAGTTAGATGTGAAACTATTTACAGTCTCTCTCTCTCTCTCTCTGTCAGTGTCTATTTATATAAGATAGGCAGGTCAATCAATCCCAAGGAGACACTGTGGGTACCAACAGTTGTGGGGGGTGGAAGGTGGGAGGGAAAGAAGCAGGAGGAAGTGAGCTGTGAGCCAATAATGACAGGGACAGGGGAATAGCAAAGGTTCTAAAATTGATAGCGAGGAGGATAAGCCTTCCTGGTCATGGTTGATCAATTGAAATATATCTTAGAGGAATTACTGAAAGGTGAACAATGGGTAAACATGACAGTGAGGCAGGAGGAAAGAAAAAAAGGAAAGAAGAGAGCAGTAATTATAGATATAAATATAGATATGTAATATGTAATTATAAACATACATAGTTACGTGTCAGTCCGGGTAGACTAGAGGAACAAATTCAAGGACATGCATATCAATATAAGGAAAGGGTTTATATACAAAAGGATGGGACATGGAGAAAGCATCACAGCCCAGTCCAGTTTAAAGTCATTAAGTCCGATATTAACCCATAGGCCCGAAATTGGTCTATAAAGTCTTCTTCCGACTCACGAAGTCACAGGTCAGTGGGTGCAGAATCCCGGTGCTGGCAGGGCACCTTGCCTCCAGGGCTCAGGGTCCATCAACAGCAGAAGCAACTCAATGCTGGCAGAGGTCTCCATCTGTCCACCCCAGCTTCAGACATCTGGCTCCATCAGGGCAAAGCTGTGTTGTCTCTCAGCTGGTTTCTCCAGCTTCTGGAACACTGCCATCTTGTCTTTTCCATGACTCATCGCCTCTGAGACTAACTCCCCACAACTGGAGAAGATAGCTTCTCATCTTCACGAGGGAAATATCGCCAGATTTCCAAGAAGTCTCAGGAGAAAGCCATGCCCACATCTCTAGAGGCCTCATTGGCTGCTCAATGGCTATCTCCAGATTAACAGGCTAGACTCCACCCCTACATTTCAATCATAAAATTAACATAAGCACATGACTTCCACAAGGTACATATATAAATATATGTGTATGTGTCTATGTATGCATGTATATATGTAAATACAGCAAGGAAGCAAATGGCTATTGGGCCTCTTCTTAAATCTTACCTTAGTACTAGAACAGTTCATTCTAATAATGTGGCAATCTGTGATAACTACTGCTTCCCCAAAAAATTACTGTACACAAAATGAGTGCATAATCAAATATTGTTAAGAAACCTGCTGGTGCCTGGCTATTGTGTGTTCTTAAAGGCTTATAAAGTGTTCATTTTGAGTTCTGTTGTTTGAAATTGTTCAGCAATATGTTCTTATACAATAAAGGATCTAGCTACTATTTGAGAAGCAGTGATGCTTACAGGAAAAAATAGCATCATAAATTCTAGTGTAATTAAAAATAAATATATCAGTAGAGGCTATATTATCCTAAATTCATGTACATATGAACATTATTTCAATGCAGATGACTTAAAATAAGTCATCATGTTTAGTAAGGTATTTAAACAAGTGAGTTTTTAAAATGTACAGTGACTGCTAAAAACCTTCCACTCAAAGAGGTTTCAATATACAAAAACAAAAAAGTGCATTCTGTCACAATTATTTTTAATAATTCTGACATTTTCAGACTAAAATCTATATACAATAATTTATATATGAGACAGAACTCAAATAGAGGACTTTATAGTTATAAAATTATAATATTTAAATTATATTAGTAATATACCAAATAAAAATTTGAGTACTTTTCCAGATTGATCCAAATGTTCTTTTCTTTTAAAGACATCATTTTATTGCAGAATATCACAACTTTTATCAAAATCCATACATCCATCCATTCTATGTGAAGCACCTTTGTGCATTTGTTGCCCTCATCATTTTCAAAACATTTGCTGTCTACTTGAGTCATTGGCATCAGCTCTTCATCTATCCCCTCCTTCCCCATTCCCCCCTCCCTCATGAATCCTTGATAATTTATAAGTCATTGATATTTTGTAATGGCTTACAGTATCCAGTGTCTCCCTTCACCCACTGTTCTGTTGTCTGTCTCCTGGGAAGAGGTTATATGTAAATTCTTATAATCAGTTCCCCCTTTCTATCCTGCCTTCCCTCCACTCTCAACACTGGTCCTGAAGTAATCATCTCTCTTGGATTTCCTGAGTATCAGGTTCCTATTGTTACCAGTGTACATCCATACTCTGGTCTAGATGGATTTGTAGAGTTGTGATCATGATAGTGGGGGCTAGGAAGCATGTAAGAACTAGAAAAAGTTTCATGTTTCATCATTGCTACCCTGCATACTGACTGGCTCATCTCCTCACTGTGACCCTTCTGCAAGGGAATATCCCATTGCCTACACATAGGATTTGGGTCCCCCAAGTCTGCACTCCTCCTCCTTCAAAATGATAAGATTTTTTATTCTTTGATGTCTGATACCTGATCTCTTCAAAACCTCGTGACCACACAGACTAGTGTGCTTCTTCCATGTGGACTTTGTTGCTTCTGAGCTAAATGACTGCTTATTTACCTTGAAGCCTTTAAGACCCCACAGACTATATTCTTTGATAGATGGACCATCAGTTTTCTTCACCACATTTGTTTATATACACATTTGTTTTCACCAATCATGTCAGGGAGGTGAGCATCGTGGAATGACAATTAAATAGAACAACCTGTTCTTGAATTGATGGAGTACTTGAGTGGGGTCCAATGGCTATCTGCTACCTTTATACTAAACTGATAAGTATATGAATGTAAATATATTTCCCAATTATCATAAATAAATATATTTGCCTATGTACATGCCTTTATTTAGACCTCTGTAAATGTCCTTTTCCTCCCAGTCTTTCCTCTATTTCCTTTTACTTTCTCCTTTGTCCCACTATCATGCTCAGCCTTCATTTGGGTTTCAGTAATTTCTCTCTGTTACACTCCCCTTGATCTATCCCTACAACACCTCTTACACCTTCCTTGCCACTAATTTTGGATCACTTCTTTGGATCATTGTTACCTTGTCCCTGGATTGGTCAACACCATCTCCTTTTCCCAACCATCCTCTCTCCTATGTCACCCAAGAACCATTAGCCCCTTTGTTTTCTCGTCCAGAAAGTTGATTCAGCCTATCTTATCTAGATAGACCTGCAGAGATAATAATATGCACAAACAACATAACCGAGCAACAAAAGATGACAAAATGATGACAATACAAACAAAAAATCCAATGAGAAAGAGAGAAAGAAAGAAAGAAAAGACTGTATGTAGTTCATGGTCTGTTTGTAGAAATCTAGGAGTGACCTCTGGGTGAATATACAGTGTGCCACACTCTGTCCCCAAGTCATCCTTGGTGCTCCCTGAGGATCCTCCCAGCTGTGTTCCCCACTGCTGCACACCCTTAGTGTTCTGCTTTACTGTGGTGGGGTCAGACCGGGCACAATCCTGACAATCTGTCTCCAGTGTTGCCCTCCGTAGAGACAGGGGTCAGCAAGGGATATCGTGTCTCATAGTGGGGCTGGCCATGTGGTCCTCTCTGTGCATTGGCTGTCCTGAGTGAGCATATCATTCTCAAGGCTTGGTGGGCCAGGATGTGCTCCACTCTCTCATCCTTTCACTTCATTTGCTCCCATGTACTCTGATCAGACATATCCCTCTCTCTGGCCACAGGTTCAGTGCTGCCCTCTAAATTCTCAAGGGGGAAGGGAGGATGTCCATATAGTTAGTATTGGGGACAGCCCTCAAACCCCTCCACTGGCTCCCCACTCATGTCTGCATGCTGCATTTATATCCTTGAACACTGGGTTGAAGACTGCTCTCTCTTTCCCTGTGGAGATATAAACAATAATTTTCCTTCAATTTGGGGGGTATGTTACTCCATCTGGTTAATTCATCATCGTGTCCACTGACAGAACTAAACATATTCTTATTTGGGTACCTTCATATGTGACTATTTGCTTTTCCTTGGCTGCTTAAAATCTCCCTTTCCTCATAAATTAGATAAGCTAGATAAGTTAGATAATTCCTCATAAGCTAGATAATTTAACTATTACATTTCTTGGGGATGTCTTCTTGAAATTCAGCCTGGTTAATGTTCTTTCAGCCTCCTGAATGGTTGCCTGCTTTTCATTTCTTAAGCTGGAGAAGTTTTCCTCTAAGAATTCCCTCACTATTTTCACTGTTGAATTCTATGCTGTGCATTGTTCTGGTTGTCGAAATACTCTAATATTTTTCTTCTTCATAGCATCAAACTTAACTCTCTATTTTCAGCTTCTCTGATTGTCTTATTTGACTGCTTTTCCCATTTGTTGAGGTCTGCCTGGTTACCCTGTAGGCCACTGGTGCAATTTTCTGCCTCCTCAAGTCTGTTGGCAAAGTCTGTCAATTTGCCCCTAGATTTAGTTATTTCTTCTCTTAAGTCTTGTACTTTCCTTTGTTGAGTTGCCTTTATCTCCTCTATCATTTCATTCTTTCCTGTATTGCTTCCCTCATATCCTGTATGATTCCCAGCAGCATTCTGAAACTTTTTTTCTGTAGCAAGTCAATATCTTTTTCTCTAATCATTGTTAGGTTCATGACTTTTTCCAGTGTTGTGTTCTGTTTATCCTGCTCTTTCATTGAGGCTGTTGGATTGGGTGCTGCTTATATTTTGATTTAGAGGAGCCTAGAGTCATCTTTCAGAGTTGAAGAGCGCAACGATCTCTCTTGAAAGACTAGTATGAGTGCCTCTATGAACTCCCTGCAGTCAGCAGTACTGGGCCATCGGGCTACCACTGTATCTTGCTTACCTTAGCTGACCAGTATTCCATTATTTGGAATGTAAGTTTAATTATCCTCTCTTGGGATGCTGGCAGGGTTGTTCTGGGTTCACAAAGGTGGCATTTCATTGGCTGATTTTTCAGTAAACCATATTGGCTTTTCTTTTGGTGCTTGAAGCACCTTAGGAGCCATGTGGGTGTACCCAATTGAAGTTACTCCCACTGGAGAGCTATGGAGGTGATGTGGGTGTACCCTTCTTAGTGTTGAGCCCCATAGATGGCACATGGTATTACCTTAGTCAGAGAGATTTAGAAGCAGTTGGGTGGATGTTCCCACAGCAGTATGGACCACCACCAGTGGTGGGCAGGAGTTTCACCAGTCACTTGTTAGGGTCTCAGGGTGTAAACTGAATTTTCCCCAGCCGTTTGAAGGTGAGAACACTCAGCCATGTGGGGTATGGAGAACACTGGCATTATTTCTCCAGCTGCATGTTTAGCCAACAAGTTCTAGTGGGAGCTTCCCTAACTGGGTGGAGGGGTGTGGCCTGAGGTCAATAGTGGCTTCAAAAGTGGTCAATAGTGAAAGGAAAGAGAGGGAGAAGAGAAGAAAAAGAGAGAATGGAGAAAACAAATAGAGCAGCAAGAATAACAAACTAACACCCATTCACAAAATAACGCAAATACAAAACTAAAGTAAAAACAGTCAAATAAAGAAAACAACAAAAAAGGAAAACTGAGGTTTCTGAGACTGTGGCAGGAAGAGAGAAGACAGAGAAGAAAAAGAGAAAAGAAAAAAGTGAAAGATGTATAAAAGAAAGAAAAAAGTGCAAAAGAGAAAATAAAGAGATAAACAGCTAGCTAAAACCCATGGTCTGCTATGTGTTGTTCTGCCTAGTGCCATGTGGAGCACAGGCCCAGTGGGTGGGTTGAGTTGCCCTAGGCAGAGGGCAGGGGGCTAGAATCCAGCAGTGGAATGTGAACAGAAAGAGAGGAGAGAAGAGAAACAGTAAAAAAGAATGAAAGAAAAAGAGAAAAAAGAGAGTAAATAGAAAGAAAAAGAAAAGAGTGAGAAAGAGGGGGAAAACACATCTGTGCTCACTAAGATTGACTGTGATGGTGAAGAGAGACGGAAGAGAGAAGGAAAAATAAAGAACACAGAGATAGCTGCTCCCTGATGGTCTGAATGTGGGGCTGGAGGGATTTAAACCTTGCCCCAATATGGCAGGTTGGTTCGCCCTTTTAGTGCAAGGTTCCAGTGGTGATGGACAGGATTTTCATAGTTGGCAAGGTCACCTTAGATGTCTGACAGAAGTTTCCTCAGCAGCACAGAGGGTAGTGCCCTGTAAGCAATCATTGCTGTGTGACAGGAAAAAGAGGTAAAGAAAGCAAGAAAAGAAAAATAGAAGAAAAAAGAAAGGAAAAAGAGAAAAAGCAAAACAAAACTGGGCCTTTTAAGACTGACCTCGATGGGAAAGTTAGAAGGGTGATAGAATAAAGGGAGAAGAAAAAGAGTGGTAAGTAAGGATTTACCTGAGGCTTGATACACTGACCATGGTGCTGGAGGAGTTCCAACTTGGCCTCAAGGTAGTGGGGTGGTGTGCCCACTTAGTGTAGGATCCCACAGAAGCTGAGTGGGATTACGCTCGATTACAGCAAGATTACAGGAGAGCCATGGCGACAGTTCCCACAGTGGTATTGAGCATTGGAATTCACTGGTATAGCTGTCTTGTGCTGTATGCAGTGCTATAGCTGGGGGTGTTCCCTCAAGCCTGTGCAGGGCTCCACAACATGAAGGATCTCCCCAGCTGTCTGTAGAATCACTACAAACAGGGGAGATGGACTTGTCTAGCTAGACTTCTAATGCCCTAATAGCTCAGAGGTTGTTTTTAAATTTTTCTCTTTCCCCTGGATAGCTAGAAGAGAATTAAATTAAATTGGCTTCCTGGCTGTGGCCTCTGGATCTGTGTTAAGTGAGAATCTGAAACTTGCTCCAGAGGGTCTTTGTGATGTCAAAAGCTTCCAAGCACTGTAGCTAATTACTGACTTTACTTAGCATGGGCTCCATTCTTATGCTAATATATCTTAAGGGACTCCTTTTACATGTTCCCTTGGATTTGAACAATGAGTCTGAACAATGAGTTTTTACCAAGAAAATATGTTTTTTTTTCTCTCTTTTTTTATTGGCCTTATGAAGTGCCCTTATTTGGGGCTGTCATGGTGACCCCTTGAGGGTAACGTCCAACTTATCAGGAAGGTTGGTTTCTTCTTGTCTAACTGGATCTGAATTCGTCCCCTGCACTATGACTCTCTGCTTATTTTCTGTCACACCACGACCCAAGTCAGGTATATTTCTTTAAATCTTTTGAATCACTCCAATCTGTGGCTCCCAGTAGATCCCAATCCCCAGGCTATGAGCTCAAAACAGCTAACAGTCCTGGGAGGTCTGGTGTGAGGTCCTGTGACCAGATTTCAGAGGTTCTCCTGTGTCTGGGACTGTGCCCCCTTTAGTTGTCAGCCTGAAAAAATTGTTACTCACTGCAAAACTCACGCACAGTTACTTCTTCAGCTGGAGCCCACAAACATAGCACGCTGAACCTACAGTGATTTAATGTGTTCATGGTTTGCATTGTGAGTGAAAATCCCAAAACCTAGGTTCAGGGTAGACCCTGTTGCCCTAGTTCTAATGTTAGGACTCTGCGTCCCAGTTTCCTTCACTTCACCTCCCTTTTTCTGGTCTGGCAACAGGAGCTCTGGTGGGGGGAATCTTTTTTTTTGGGGGGGGGGGGCGGAGCATCACTGCCCTCTAGTGGGAGTGGGAGGCCCAGCCTTGCTCCTGCAGAGCTGATACTGGATTTGAACCTCCAAGCCAGTGGGCCACAGTTCCACAATCAATTACTACACCACTGGGGCTCAGCCCCTGGTGAGGTGAATCTTAACTAGACACCAACTTCTTATTTTTCTCCCTCCAAATTATTTCTTTATAAAATAAGCTTGTATATGCTTAAATACATAAAACACTCTGAAATATAATTTTTATCATCTTTTATAATTTGCACCACCAAAAAGTAAATTTATAAGATTTACTACATAGTTATAACATGAAGTGCTACCATTAAATATAATGGTTTAGATAAATTCTAGCATTCAGCTATCTGTACATTATGTAGTATATTTGATATAAGAGATGTACTATTAAAAACCTTGAAATTTACTGAACTTATTAAATGTTATTGATTCATCTTAATGAGACTGTAGATATTTAATTTGCATATATTTCTCCCTTAATTTGCATATCTTATATTTAAAAGTTTTAATAAAATTATAATGTATCTGCCTTCAGTTATTAGAAAATAAAATTTCAATTGCTACACAGAAACTGAAAATTGTTTCTCTAGGGGTATATTCCTAATAATCAGGCATGCTTTTAAAGGTAGAGCCTTGATTCAGGAAATCACATAGTCATTCTAAATAGTGCAAATAAAAATGTATATTTAACCCTTCAATTCACAAAAGGTCTTTCCTCAGATTAAAAACACATTTTCTGTCATGAAATATTATAGATTCAAATCAACAATAATTCTATAGAATTTGAATTTTTTCACAATTAACAATATCAATTTTTTTAAAGTTGCTTTGCCAACTCTTTATCTGCTTTTGACTTATGATTTTGTTCATTGGGCTGTCCTGCATATCTTTTGGAAGGCTTTATAGCCTATCCAAATGGGAATCAGCTCAAAAATCTCAACGGAAGTTAGATTATAGCATGCAGTATCCACAAGTCCTATATATTTTTTTAAAACTCTCTTTTACAGTTAATTGGCACTTATTCCACATATCATACAGTTAAGTAGTTCTATCATATCAAGAAGAGTTGTACAATCATTACTGCAATCAGTTTTAAAACATTTTCTTCTTCCTTGTACTCATTATTAGTGTAATTCTTTTAAAATCATTTTATTGGGGGGTCATACAACTCTTATCACAATCCATACATACATCCAATGCATGTCAAGCATATTTGTACTTTTATTTCTCTCATCATTTTCAAAATGTTTGCTTTTTATTTCCTCCTGCCTCCCTGCACCCCTCTCCCTTGATAATTTATAAATTATTATTCAGATTCTAAAATATTGAAAAATAAGAAAATATATGGGGAATCCTTCTGCTATTGATGTCTGATGTCTCCCTTCAACCACTTTCCTGCTGTCCGTACCCCAGGAAGGAGGTAATATGTAGATCCTTATAATCAGTTTTCGCTTTATACCCCACCTTTCCTCCACCCTCCTAGTACTGCTGGTCCTGAAGGGAACTGAAGGAAAAACCTATATTTCATCATTGCTATACTGCATCCACCCTGACTGGTTTGTCAACTCTCCACAACTCTTCTGTAAGGGGAGGTTCTACTACCTACAGGTGGGCTTTGGGTCCCCAGTCTGTACTTCCCCTCATTTAAAATTAAATAATTTAAAAATTTTTTAATTTTATTGGGAGCTCTTACAGCTACACAACACTCACTACATCATTTGCATCAAGCACATTTGCACACATGTATGGAGTTCTGGTGAGTTCTTTGGTTTAGGTATTAATGAAATATTTAAAGTGTCAAATCCTTTCAATTCCAAAGTATTTTTCTAGTTTTCTAAACAGTTAAAAACAAATATTTTCACCATTAGCATCCATTGCTTTCTTTTCCTAAACATATGCACACTATTTCATTTATGCTGTTTTCACAGCTAAGGGTAAACAGTATTACAAAAAAAATACTTTAATTTTAATGTGAAATTAAAATGTGAGGATATGTATCACATTCAAATATACTCATTTCTCAATGTTTCCTTATAATTTAAACATGACATTCTATATATATGAAAAATTCATTATGTAGAAAATTCATATGTAGTAAACTCATTCTACATATATGAAAGAAATCACTTAATTTTCTTTGTTTTGTTTTTGTTTTGTGTGCATTGCTGCCCTCTGGTGGGAGTAGGAGGGCCAGCCTTTCTCCTGGAGAGCTGCTGCTGGATTTGAACCACCAATCCTGTGGGCCGCAGTCCTACTCACAACCACTATGATCTCAGGGCTCAGCCGAAATCACTTAATTTTTATAACTAGTTAACACATATATATCAAATGGTATTTCAGCATCCAGCTTCAGAGAGTCTCTGGAAAATTTTCATTATCCTGTTTTTTTCCAAACCATTTTATTGGCAGTCAACTTATCATATTAACAGATATCACACCATTCTATGGTTCGATCACATCTAACACTATTTTACAACTGCCACCACAATCAGATTCAAAACATTAGTATCCTTCCTGGACTCCTTGACATCACTTACTTTTACTATTTCCATCCATCACCTCCCACTTCTAGCATCTGGTGACAGTGCTATCACTCATAGCACAGCCATCTCTTTTCTTACAAAGCCCCTCTGCTTCTCCTCTCACCTGACAAAGTGACACTAATGCCTAGCTCCTGGCCCTGGCACCAAAGAACTCAACCAGAAAGATATGTGGATCTCATCATATCTAAAAGATTAATAGATGCCCAGAAGGAATAAAACCCTGGAAGTTCCTTTGTTCCCTCTCTCACCTCTCTTGCCTGTCACCCCAGTCCACACCCAGAAATCCTTCTCTTTTCTCTCTTTTTACTAGTAGCTCCTTTTCTACAACAAAATCGTAGATGTGGCACCAGAACCATTAACTCTTTCCTTGGCATACCTTATTGCAGTTTGCTAGTGGGTCTATATTAAAGCCTATTTCTTTCTTCTTTTCTGTTGTGGTGGTCCTTGTGGCCTGTATACATGTTAAGTCTCCTGACTCTCTGTGGTTAGACAAAGTGCCAGCTCTAATCTTATTCAATATGACTATCCTAAATTCCATTCACCTCATCTCCTTTCATCCCCCATTCTCTATAAACATCATCTACCTGAGTAAATCTCTTAATTAAAGGTCATGTTCTGTCGCTCATGTCTAAGAAAGCTTCCATCACCACCACCCCACCCCCTCCCTGGAAACCGTTATCCTACTTGCTGTCATTATAGGTTGATCAATCTTGGGCTTCATATACTGAAAAACATATAACTAAAACTCAAGAAGGTGATCCTGATGACATAATACATCTTAGAGAAAACCCAATGTGAACAAACAAAATACAGAAACATATTTTAATTCCTTTTCCCACCGAGTTTTCGAAGTCTTTTTGTATGTTAAGTGAATGGTTAGGTAAATGGCCTCACATCATTTGCAAAACAGTGGGAGACAAGAATAGCTGTAGTGAAAGACTAGTTAAAACAAGTACCATATAATAAAACCTAAAATACCTGTGTAATCAGTAGTTCTTGAAAGAAAAGTGAGGAAAAATAATTTTGAGGGAAATTGTACAAAGTCCTTTAATATATGAATCTTATGTAAGTTTGTGATGCTTCTTTATTTTGTTAATAGCTGTTTCCTTGGTTATATTCTATACATTCAAGTGCAATTTTTAACATAGTTTTTGAAAACAAATAAGTGTTTTATAGTTGCTTCCACCTCATAGGCACCCTATGTACAAAAAGAGTCAATTATGTCTGGTAGAGGATGATTTAAATGGTTTGTTAAGAGTTAGATCTAACTTCTTCCATTAAAATTATATAGCGAATCCACTGGAATTGTCATTAAAGTAAATAATCAAGATTAAGGGGAAGGTTGTATACCCAATATTTGAGAATAAATAGAAGACAAGAAGAGATTAGTTATAATTTTCACAACAGAGATCATGCAGAAACATAGATGGAAGGTCACAAACATTGGATAATATTCTAAATAACATATGAATAAAAGTAGACAAAAATGAGTTGCTATTCATGCAGTAGAGAAGGACAATTGTGCTCTTCCTTAAGTGCTTAACAATAATGGGCTTTTACAAAAACTAATTGCTTTCTGAACTTCTGTGTCTCCATCTCTAAAATATAATATTAATCAACCAGTAGGCTTGCACTTGAGAAATAAATTTGATTCTGCTAATACAAAGCAATGAGCAAAAATTTAAATATGGAAAACAAAGAACATATATTATCCAGAAATAAAGATGCTAATGATTTACAATCAAATGTAAATATCTTGCATAAAAGTCAATGGGAGGTGTAAAAATCTTTCATCTGTTCAGCACGTTCATAAAGAATCACCTCAAGGATCAGTGCACAAGACTGATAAAGCTGTTAAATAAACATTGATTGAATGATAGTTGAATAAGTAAAGGTAGACCCTAGTTTCTATAGAAACATTTGCAAAAAAGAAAAGAAAGTACAAGAATATTGTCTTTAGAATTCCTAGATTAACTAGCTAGTAGTGAGCATTGCTGAGACTTTGATTTTCTAAGTATGCAAACATCATTTGGACAGTTTGTTGAAGTAGAAGTCAAGCTAGTCTGCAAATCACCCAGAGTATAGTCATTATTTAAATAAGATTAGCAATACATTAGAGTTACTATTTATTGAGAATGTTTGCCTAGTTCTTCATCTCCAATACACACAACTTAACATTTTAAAGTTGTATAAGTGTATCCTGTTGCATAGGTTGTTCTAGTTAGTCATTTGTTATCAAATTTTGAAAAAGGAGAAAACAAGAAAAGTAAGAGGTGTGATGTATCTTGGTGGAAAGATATGCATTACTAAAACAGTATAGTTCCTTCATGATGCCATTTTTGGGGTGAGAAACAGTAAACAATCTCAGTAGCTAACTGAAAGGCTTGCTGTTCAAGTTTAGTGAGAAATGCCTTGTAGGAAAGACCCGGGAATCTACTTCCATAGAATTAGTCACTGAAAAGGCAGTGCTACCTGTGCCTGTTCTGACATTAGATATAAATGAACCATGGTTTGGAATAAGTTCTAGGACAACTCGTTGGTTGGTTTTCAATTTGATGAGTAGATGTGTCGTTGTTAAGGAAGAAAAGAGTGATAGCAGATCTAACTTGAAGAATATCTAAAATACCTATATATCATCAGCATATGTTTTCTAATATGTTCAATATTCAAGAGAGTTTTCCGTATATCTTCATATCAAGAGAGTTTCCTGTATACCTTCATATCCGGGATGAATAATGCTCAAGTGCTGAGTTTTTCTTCTGAAACACTAAACATTCTTTGTCATTTCATTATTAGAGAGTACAATGGTGTTTTCTTCTGATTCCCCTGAAAGCAGCATATGACTCCTTGTGATTGGGTCAATTAAAGTGGCCCTACTAGCCATGGTTCCTTATATGCAACATAATGACTCTCGCCTTTGGAAATATGTGGATATGGATCCATTTTGGAGGGCATTAACTGCTATGTGATTTGGCAGGAAGAGGACGAAATTGAGTCTGGATTTTTGTGGAGATTTTTGACTGAACCATGTGCCTTGCTGGCTTGAAGGCAAGTTTACAACCCCACAATAATACTTGGTGGGAACATTCTTGTTTCCTGCACATTCTTAAGTCCTCACTTGAGTTTCAGGTGTGACCTAAGTACACTCTTTGCTTTTTGGGGGGTTATACAATGGTACCCCCATACAGTTCTATAGATATCACCTGAATTGAAAAATGAGGCATCTATTTTCCTGACTGAGCTGGAGTAGGAAGAAGAAAACCTTCTATGGCTTTGGGGTATTTTTGGCTTCTGGCTCTGGACCCTACATTTGGCTTGTCTCTGTCTGACTCTTACATTTAGGACTGAATAAAACTCTCGAACATGTGGGACATTTTCTCAAAGCTTCATGAGTTTCTGTGAGATGTTGCAGTGCATCACAGAAATTAGAGACATGAGGAACTCTACTTAAGGGAGAACTGGGGGAAAAATGAGGGGAGTCACATCTGGGAAAAGTTGGACTTTTCAGACATCTTCAATCTCAACCTTTTTGGAACTAGTCTGGTATTAATTTTTACAAAAGAAGTCATAATCACAAGTCCTTTAGCACTATTCTATTTGTTGCCTATTTCTGGAATGTTGTCTTCCATGCTTGACCTTAGCAAGAGATCTCTGCCCTGGGCATTTTCCAGAGGGAAATTCATAGAAAGCTTGCAGCTTTGCTCCATTGTTGGAATCTCTCAGCAATGCTTTCATTTCTCGTGTTAAAGCCATAAACCTCTCAACTTCAGAATTCAACCAAAGAAGTTGAACTGTGGATCTTTGGTCAGACTTTTCCCAAGAGTTGGATGTGACGGTCTAAGAAAAGCACCCATCAGGATGACCCTGCCCAGCATACTCACATCCTGACAACATCTCTAACACTTTCTGAAAAATAACCTAGATATACACTGAAATGTCAAGTGTCTGACACAAAGACCTGGAAATATTATAGCAACCCTTGTTAGTAAGTCCTCTAATAACTCACTGCAAAATGTCTTTGTCAACTATTGATTTTGGTTTAAGTTCTTTCTTCAGCACTTGACAAATATTGCCACTTTTTAAAATTCAATACCAACTTCTATGCTGCAGGGTTCCTTGCATTTATTCCTTTCAATATTCATTCAGTCTCCCATGTATTTTATGTTTCATTTCTTGGTCAAAGCTGTTATTTAAGCAAAAGCAACTCACTACCATTTGGTCACTTTTGACTCATGGCAACCCTAAAGGCAGGATAGACATGCCCCTCTGGGTTTCCAAGGCTCTAACTCTTGAAGGAAGTAAAAACACTCATCTTTGTCAACTGGTGGTTTTGAACTGCTGACTTTTTGTTTAGCAGCCCAATGGGTAATTATGACATCACCAGAGCTTCTATTCGGTGTCATGTAGGACTGTCCAAAATTATACAATATATAAATATCCCATGCAATAGAAACATATGACTATCAAACATTTGGCATGTAACTAGTATCTTATCTGAGAATCTCAGTTTATAATACATCATAGTGTTCAAATTCCCTTACAATGTAAATTCTTTAGTAATCAAGCCCCCTGTCCCCATCGTCCCCCCAAAAAGAAAAGAAACTCTCAGGGAAATTCTAAATTCATTATACAGATTGTCAAAAATACCAGTGTTTTTTCTGTCCATATTTGTGATAATTTCTATTTTCTGTGTGAATTTCCTCTTATGTATTATTTAGATTTAAATTTTTTGGGGAGAGATACCAATCTGAACACGATCACAATTTAATATGGACCTCTCATTACTCTCTTTTGTTAGGGTTATATTTAATTTGGTGATTACAGTTTATTTTCCACACCCAATAAATGTCAAACCCAAATAGACAAAGAAAACATATGTGCTTGATTATCCATAAAATGAGATTGTGACTAACATGTGGTATAGATGTTAGTATCATCGTTCCAACTCACAGTGAATTTATATATAGTAGAGCTAAACATTGCCCAGCTGTGACATCCTCACAAGTATATGTTTAAGCCTATTGCTAGCCTACTATATCAATCAATCTCATTGATGGTCTAATCCTCTTTCAAGGACCCTCACATTACTAAGCATGGTATCCTAATACAGGGACTCTTCTTTCCTGATAGCATGTCTAAATTGCATGAGTTATCCTGAAATTGATTGTAGTGATTGTTGCAAACTTTCATTCATATGATTGAACTGTTAAATCGTATGTGAATATATGTGAATTATTTTCCAATAAAAGTATTAGATAAATAAATTAAGTACTTAAGATTATGTCACTGACAAGGTACATAATGGTCATACACCTTTCAAGGCAGATTTGCTCACTCATCTGAAATTGCGTGACATTTTCAATTTTCTTCATCAGCATAATAGTTCATGTGTATCAATACTTCTCTGATTTTTCTTTTTATTGCCCAACTTTCACATCCTCATGAGGCAGTTGAAGATACCATGGCTTGTTAGGCATACCTTAGTCCTCAAAGTGACATCCTACTCTTCAACTGATTAAAGAGGTCTTGTGAGGTTGATTTTACCAATGTGAAATGTCGTTCGATTTCCTGATGGGTGCTTCAATAAATACTGACTGCAAATACTTGTAAAATGAAATGCTTGACTTAGTCTTTCTCAGTTTGTCATGATGTTATCTATTGGTCAGGTTGTAAGGAGCCCTGGTGGCACAGTGGTTTATGTTTTGGGCTGCTAACCATAAGGTCAACAGTTCAAAACCACCAGATGATCTCCATGGGAGAAAGATGAAATTTTCTACTACCATAAAGATTCATAGCTTCTCCCATGGCGACCAGAGGGCAGTGATGTGCCCCCCCAAAACAAACAAACAAAAAACCCACAAAGATTCATAGCTTCAAAAACCCACAAGGCAATTCTAATCTGTCCTATAGGGTCACTCTGTGTCATTGAGTCTTTTTATTTAGCTTATATATATTTTGAAGACTGCAGATTTTAATTTTTATCAGAGTTTCAAGGTCTCTCACTTACAGCAAGCCAGGTTGTATCATCTGCATATTGTAGCTTGTTGATAAGACTTCCTTCAGTGCTGATGACATATTATTCTTCCCATAGGACAGTGACATATGTGATATACATAAACCATCAGCTGAAAGAATGAATTAATGGACTCATCATGACCTAGGGTATATATTAAATAAAAATATGCATCATTTCATTTAACTCATTGTTCAATAAGTTGTGGAAAGCAAAATGCAAGGTTGGCAATTTAAACTCACCAGCTGCTCTGTAAGAGAAAGATACTCTATTCCCTCATGAAGCTTTTCAACCTTGATAACTATTTACAAGATTACTATGGGTCAGAGTAGACTTGGTGGTAGTGGGTGAGACTTCCATAATACTTCCCATAAACCTTCCCCAAATGCTACTCAATCTTTTTTTTGTTTTTGTTTTGTTTTGTTTGTTTGTTTGTTTGCTTGTTTTTTTTGGAGGGGGGCATCACTGCCCCCTGGTGCTGTGAGTATGAGGTCCAGCCTTGCTCCTGGAGAGCACTGCTGGAATTGAACCTCCAACCCAGTGGGCCACAGTCCCGCGCACAACCATTATGACACCGGGGCTCAGCCCACTACTCAATCTATAAATACAGAAAAGATCACATTAGAACATTAAAATCAGAGTGATCAGATTAAAAATCAAAGGCATCTACTACTGACTTAGGATGTACACAAAAATGTTTATACAGCTATTGAAAGAGAAAATACAGAAAACAAAAGCTGTAAGAAAATGCTTCCCTAGCATTAAAATGAAAAACTCATAAGCAATAACTGTAAAAATC